>JANHGN010024866.1:143493-157371 GCA_024605025.1 Megaceryle maxima
GCCCATTGACCCAGCCTGTCCAGGTCCCTCTGCAGCTTCTTCTTACCCTCCAGGGTATCGACACTGCTCCCCAACTTAGTGTCATCTGCAGATTTACTAATGGTAGACACGATCCTCTCATCCAGGTCATCAGTAAAGATGTTGAATAGAACTGGGCCCAGTACTGATCCCTGGGGGACACCACTGGTCAGCAGACACCAACTGAATGCAGTACCATTCACAACCACTCTCTGCCACGTCGTTCAGCCAGTTTTTAACCCAGCAAAGGGTGCACCTGTCCAAGCTGTGGGCTGCCAGCTTTTCCAGGAGGATGTTGTGGGAAACTTTGTCAAAGTCTTTGCTGAAGTTTAGACCACATCCACAGCTTTCCCCTCGTCTACCAGATGGGTCACCCAGTCATAGAAGGAAGTAAGATTGGTTAGGCAGGACCTTCCTTTCCTAAACCCGTGTTGGCTGGGCCTGAGACCCTGGTTGTCTTGCATGTGCCGCTTGATGGCGCTCAGGATGATCTGCTCCATAACCTTGCCAGCCACCGAGGTCAGGCTGACAGGCCTATAGTTTTCTGGATCCTTATTCCGTCCCTTCTTGTAGATGGGTATCACATTGGTCAACCTCCAGTCATCTGGGACCAGTTAACCAGGACTGGTGATAAATGATGGAGAATGGCCTAGCCAGCTCTTGTGCCAGCTCCTTAAGCACGCTAGGATGAATCCCATCCAGACCAACAGACTTGTTAGGGTCTAAGTGACACAGCAGGTTACTACCTACATCCCCCTGGATTTCAGGGGGGATATTCTGTTCCCCATACCCTCCTACCAACTCAGGAGCCCAGTTGTCCTGAGGATAGTCAATCTTTTTGTTAAAGACTGAGGCAAAGAAGGTGTTAAGCATCTCAGCCTTTTCCTTGTCTTCCGTTACTATGGTCCCCCCTCTTGGGAAAAGTACCACCATGTAGCACCACCAAACTGGGCTGTGCGTTTTGCGAGTGGATCGTGCTGCCTGAGACTCTTTTGAAGGGGTATGTTGTGTTGCAGGTGGTGGTCACTGCAGACTAGATGCTAATAATTCATCAGAGGTGCAGGATCGGTGTCTGGATGTGCCTTTTTAATTAACAGACACACTCTGACCACAGCTACCCTGTGCTGACCAAAATAACCCATCCCTGCTCTTTGCAGTAGTTATAAATTCAGAGTAAGACAGACAATATATTTCATTAGCCAGGAGCTCAGAGGCCCATTCCAAAGTACAGCAACACTGACAGAATAAAGCTATAGCAGAAGAGTTCCCACTATGAACACCCTTTACATTAGGAAGCTGATCCATGAACCTCAGTCTGTGTCATGACTACCCTTGCTTTTGGAGGAAGGGTATTTTGGGGAGCATTTTAAGGTGGAAAGATATTGTGACGAACCTCTGTTGGCCCTTGCAGGTAAAAATGCTAAAATGCTTCAAATGGATGGGAAGAAATCAGAGATTGTGGGCTGGGCTCTCATTTTGCATGGCCATGCACTCTGAACAAGCTGCTCCTCTTTCACCTCAATTTGCCTTGACTGTTAATTTTTCTGCCTTCAGCGTTTCTCTTTCTCTAGACTCTGAGTGAAAGGAATGATGAACATTTTCAGTCAACTACATGTTTCTGAAAACTAGAATTTTTGAGGAAAACAAGTCAAAGTTCAGATTTTTAAAAGAAGTGCAGTGAGGTAGCTGAATGTTACCAAAATCAAATGAGGTTCCGTTGGCAACCTAGGCTTTCTGAAGTTTCTTACATAGCTTAATCTGTTCAACTTTTGCAATGAGCAGACACACATTCCCTGAATACCAAAGTTGAGCTGTAGAAAGCTGTATTGAACATATCATTGCACAACAAAACACAGTTGGAATCTTCAGCACAGACCCCAGCTGAAGCAGGGGAAGTCAGTGGAAACTTTGGTGTTGATTTTAACAGAATTGGTCTGTCTACTTTAATGTTTCCACCTTGTGCCCTCTGAGATGCTTTTTATAGGGAGTGAAGCAACCTGAAAAAATGTGGGAATAAGCTGAGCTGGTCCCCACTGAGGTACTGCTGCAACCCAGAGCAATGGTCTCACCCCACTCTGAAAAGATGAACTTCCCGAGTAGACTCTAGTTTGACGAAAACAAAAATTTCAATTTCAGGACTGAAACTCTCTGGTGAGGTTGAGACATGAGGGATGTCATCATGATGCCTGGGCTGGGGTTTGCTTCCCTGCAGTATTGCAGATAGGAAGCAGTTACCTATTGCTATGGAAAAAAACGGAGTAAAGAGAGCAAAGAGAGGCCAAAGGCTGCAGTGAAGCTAGTCAGGAGGGAAAATCCACTAATAAATGAGTTACTGGCTTGTTCAATGTGAATTTTATTCTTGCACTCTTTTTGTTTTACAGCAGGAAATTGATAGCTCACTGCTTGCATGCAGGGCAGCTCCTAGTAGAATTGCTAAGAAATGTTATAAGAACTAAGAACAGAATTAGCAGTTTCAGTGTACATCTCCTCCATCACATATGGGATGGAAGTATTCCCCACAAGAATTTATTTGCAGTAGAAATACAGGAGAGAGAGATGTGGCTTCCAATTAATTTTCTCAATTTCTTTCCCCACATCCCCATTGCTCTTTTCCTTTCCCAGTCCTAATGTCCTTGCTGGCATGAGAAAGTCAGCAGATGATGCCCAAGCTGTAGAGATCCCTGGATCCTTTCTCTGCACCACATACATAAACTTCTCACACATCTAAATCTTCTAATCTTATGCACTGCACAGAGCTGTCCTAAGCTAAACCTGTTGCACAGAAGTTGTAAACCCAGTCATTTTTAAGAGTTTCAAAGAGGAGTTGGGACAGATTTGTAGAGAAATAAAAGCCCATCATTATCAAATGTGCTCATATTGCTCTTACAAAAATTTCCAGGATGTAAATCTATCAAGATAGTCCCAAGACCTAAAGATCTCTCCATCCTCCTGTGACAGATGTGGTAAATATATACAGCCATTTCCCAGAAGGCTCTGGCAAAATGAATAATCCAATATCCCTGTATATCTTCTACAGAAAAGCACAAAAACAAACATCTCAATAAAATAATGAAAGACTTTGGTAATATGGAAGGAAATGTGAAATTGATAACAAGTAGAAGTATTTAGAAGAATTGCAGGAATACATTTCTTCAGGCTTTCCATCTTTCATAAATCATTTAGGACTAGGAACCCAAATAATTTTTAATATGACTTCAGGGTAAAAGTTCAAAAGTATATTTATGTTAGATTCCAAAGTGATTTAAACATCTGGAAATATCAGAAGGGAATTTATGCACCTATGACTATAAACAGGCATCAATGTTTTTTAAAAACTTTCCTAACCTTCAGCATCCTACCTACACCTTTGAAAGAACAGCATTTGCTGGAGCAACCCTACTAATTTTACTTGCTTTAAAAAGCAAAACTGAAATTGCAGCATGTTTTGGTCCAGTTTTGGGGGGGTTCATCATCCTACTTCACCAACCAAGGCATTTCATAAAGGATCCAGATTCTCAAGCCTGAGAGCAGCATGATTGCTCCTACAAAAAAAAAAAAAAAAAAAAAAAGGAAAGGATATTTGCAGATGCTCAAAACGAAGTACTATTGTAAATTCTGCTACATTACTAAACATTTCATACAACAGCTGAGCAGTTCTCAATGTCAAACCCCAATTTCCAGCACCAAACATTTTTCAAAATGTAATCCAATATAAGATAATAAATGAAATGAAAGTCCTTGAATATACTACCCAGGGCTTCTGCAGAGAGAATTTGAGGCTTGGATAAAATACGTATTGAACCTGAAAGCCAGATTCCTAATGATTGCAAAAGGCTCAAAACCAATCTTAGTAAAATTCCCATTTGAGGGGGAAGTAAAATTTGAGGGGGCAGTGAGAGGAGAAATGTATTGATTTAGGAATGGCAAAGTAATGAAGTGTAAGAAAATGTCTCATGGGGTAAATCCTGCACAGGTCAATGACAGAGCATTACCCTGTGTGCTTAGATCCGTGGTTACTGACACTATTCACCACCAAATTATCCTTGTCCTTTCAGGGTAGTAGCACAATTACATTTTTTATATATTCAGTCTAAATCCATGAAAATTAACCTTTTTAGTGTCTGTTGACAAACATAATCTTTTGGAAGTTTTGTATTTTTTTGGTGGTTAGAGGCAGCCTTGAATCCCTTCAGTGCCTAAGCAGATGCAACATCATTAAAAACAAGAGAGGAACTGGCACAATCAAGATCCTGGTGGGTGGTAGGCACCCTCCCAAAGCTACTGGGTGTCCCAGAGCTGTGCCTGCAATCATTCTGCTTCCTTAAGGTGAGTTTAATAGGCTTTGAAGACAAGTGGACTGGAGGCCAGGAGATGACATTGGCATCAGGGTTTCCCAGTGCCCTCTGAGATCTCTGTAGCTGTTTCTGTGACACTTGTTACACAGAAACACCCCCTAGGCACCAAAGGAAGCTGCAAAGAAAGATGAGTTTGTTTTTTTTTTTTAACCTGCTGTGGGAAGTGTGCTGGAGAGAGTCCCCAGGTACTTGGAGGAGAATTTCCAACACGCTTTGCAAGCCCTGTTGCCTTTCTGCTGTATTTATTCCTTCCTGTGCTTCCTGTGTACCTCCCCATACACGCAGGTATTTTCTCTTTGTGACAGCCACTAAGTGACTGCCCATGTGAGGGAAAATACCGCTTCATTTGGAAGATGTAGAGTCTGCCTGAGAATAGAAGAACAGTGAAAGTGTTGGAAAAATTTAGAAGATGACGCAGAGATTAAATGCCAGGGCAATTATCTTTGGAAAAATAAATTCAGGTATCATTTTCATATACTGTCAAATTATGACAGATAAATAGTCCACTGAAAGAGAAAGACCTTTTAATTTAACAAAAAAGGTTTGCCTCCAAGGAGGACCAGCCAGCTGCTATTTTGTATTTCTAGCACGTTTGCCACTAATGTATTTCTTTGAAGCTTTCACTTCTCTATTGTCAACAAAATTACTGCTACCATTCAGTACACGTACCACACCTCACATCACATAGATCCATCCTGCACAGATCACAGTGACTGTCACGCTTGAATCGTCTGCCTTTGCAAAAGGAGTCCCACAGGAAATTTTTATACGATTGGAAAGTATCACTTCAAACAGTGTGGATACAGCTTAGTCACCCATAATGAGGTAAACTGGTAGTTTTTCAAAATGCTTACATGAATCAGCTTTTCATATTTTAATAAGCAGGTGCAAAAGGAAAGGAAACTTCCCATTTTACTGGGATACATTAAAATCTGTGTTGCAGAGGATGAATGAAGGCTTGAAATGACAGCTTTGGGAAATTCATTTCCAAGGCAGCTAAAGAGGAGCTCCACATGCCTGGTTTTGGGTGCCTGAAGTCTGTTATGTGGCTTTTTTCTCCCCCCTTATTATCCCCTTCCTGTATCCACTGACCTTTACTACCACCTGTAAACTTCTTGTGAGGAGGACTGTCATCTTATTCAGTGCCATATTCTGTAGACACAGGTATTAAGCATTTTGCTAATGCAAGTGCTAAAAAATAATAAAGACTGATGTTTCTTTGATAAAAAGTATACCTGGAGATCTGAAAAGTAGAATGTAATGCTCTTGTTTTTTCCTGTGAATTGGCCAATCTGGATCAATTTTCATCCACTTCAAACTGAACAGCATCAGAATCAGAAATGCCTTTTAAGACAAAATGCTTATTGGTTTCAACAAATTAATCAAGTTTAGAAGGATTTCCATTCTAAATCAACAGGTCTAATGTGATGACTAGATTTCCAAATTTGACAGATAACCTAGAGATACATGGAAGGAACTTGCATAATTTGCAGCACTATCCCTGAGAATTTAAAGTTGATCCCTAAGGGCCTGGGGGAGGATAAATCAAGAAAACCCTCATAATAAAGTGCAAAAATCACCATCTTCATCTCCCATAAGCTATTTAAGAATCTTCTGAACACCTTATTGCAGAAATGGACTTCAAATACTTGTGACTTTCAAGTCCAAAAGATTAACTTGTTTAGGTTCAGTGTGTCAAAGCATCCTGCACAAAGAAAGGGACAAGAAAACACATTTAAAATAATAGTTGCACACCTCTTTTGCAACTTGCAGTTTAGCCATCAGCAATTTTCTATCTCATAGGTCTCATTTTTACATCCTTAGTTTTAACTGCAAGGCAGGGGACCACTCGGTAAATGTGTTACCAACAGAAGAGTCACATCTCCTAGGTGGCAAAATTCTTGGAAATTAGTAGAACGTCAGTGGCTAGTAATTGCTGAGAAACTCCTGATACACTTTATCAGCTTTCCTCAGGTACAATAGCCTGCTGAAACCAGCTTGGAGAGTAGGATTTAACATAAAGGGCCACTTTTTGTTTTGTTTTCTCTCCCTTAAGCTTCTTCCACCTACAGAAGGGTCAATGCGCACAGGAGAGAAAGCAAGAATAGAATATTAAGTTCCCTGGAATGTTTGCCCCTAAAACTAAGTATGAAAGGTAAGAAAAGGAGAAGTATCTCACCAGGTCCTGTATTCCTGTGGAAATTTGGATTATTATTATTATTTTTAGCATCTTCTGAAGCTGTTGGCAGTTGGCTGTGCTGCACAGCTGTAGCATCCAGATGTGAAGCAGCTGCCTGCCTTCATAAACATGGAACTGGTACACTGTTCCCTGCTCAGCAAACCTTTGTGAAATGACCCGAGTAGCCCTCCACCAAAGCATAACCTAGATTTAGGTTTCTGTTTCTGTCTGTTCCTACTAGAGGCTTTGTACTCACAGTCTGTCCTCAACACTTTTCATGGACATCTGGTTTCTCACATTGCTTTATTTTATTTATTTTAATTGTGAATGGACAAGTGCTTGAAAGGCAGACATGCACTGGGAAATCTTAAGCAGCCAGACAATTCCATAAAAACACCAAACTGAAGTAGCTATAGTCTGGAAGAGAACTAGGGGACAGTTTGGTATATGTAAGCCTTGTACTTACTCTTCTCTAGGTACCTGCTTAATGACCACTGCTGGTGACGATGCTGACCTAGAACCACACGTTTGCACCAGCACAGCTACTTTGAGGTTGTTTCAGAGGGAACCACATTTCACAACTAGCCTTACTTTGAAGCGGGGTGCTTCAGGTCCTTTGAAAGCAAGTCACAATATTTTATTTAACCCTCTCAAATACATGTTCATCACAGTTAAGAATAATCTCAAATAAAATTTGTTGAGGCCCAATTAGGTGAGAAGCAGTGATCTCAAGGACACTGCTGGTGTAATTCAGTGAGTTGCCTTTTGGTTTTATTCATGGCACACATGATAGCTTAGGGCTGCCATGTTCCAGACAATTAAATGCACTTCAAAATGTTGGAGGAAAATTAAACTGTGCTGAAAAAAAAAAGGCAACCTTATTATAGGCTTTATCTCTTTGAACATAAATCTGAGGCTTTCAAAATCCCTTTACTCCATCTCTTTCATCTCCATCTTCCCCTCGGCATACTCCCTTCCAGTGTGTTTCTCCCCAAGTCTTTGGCTAGGCTCAGTATCCACAGTCTTTTTCCCTGAACAGAAGTTCATTCCTCTTCCTCTGCTTTGGTCTATCAGCTGTATCTCTCCCAGCAATGCTACATTTTCATTTGCCTTTCCATGGACAGACTCAGATCAACCTGCTGGTGCCAGACACACAGTCTGAGCAATGTCTCAGCTATAAATTCATAGCTGCGATGACTGAGCCATGATCAAAAGATGTGGCAAGAGATACCAAAGGTGGACCAGAAGGCACAGGAATTAGCCTTGCTAGTGATGCAGTTAAACTCTCCTATCTACGTCAAGGGCTCTTTTTTCATAATTGCTTGGCCGTATTGTCTGATCTGCTGGAAGATGTTATTTCTAAGGCAGAACATTTTCAGTCACTGCAGCTATCCAAGGAGACAGAGGGAGGAAAGCCAATTGAAATTCAATTTTTCATAATGAGGAAGGAAATGAATTTGCAATTTCTTATTTCCAAGTGAATTCCTTACCATTAATTGTGACTCTGCAGACTGAATACCATAAGGACCCAGCAGACAAACTGGAGCTCTCCCACAGGTCCTTTTGGAGAACGAACCCTGAAGTGAGGGCAGCTGGGTCATCCAGTGGGACAGATCACATGTATAAAGCCTGTATTTCTCTCATGTAGTGTAAAACAAATAGACTCATCCCAAAGCTGAAGCTCTAACGTGGGCACTAGCTTCCTATGGGAGTTGTTCTCTGAATTTTGCAGGCCGAATTGAGCCACTTATTTAGCCATTGCTCTGTGTCCTGTGCTTTAATGAACATGCTTCACATTTTGTTCTGCTCCTGTCCTCAGTTGCTGTCAACAGGCAAAGCATTATCGATGTCCTTGAGTGAGCCAGGCTTTGAGTGCTTTGACCATGAAAGCAAATGAGGTTAAAAAAGGGCTCAACGGGCAGTGGTCTGTCATTTTGTCTACCACAGAGACCAAGAGATGGCAGAAAACAGTGAGAACAGGTATTTTGTGAAGCTTCCCCTCATCTTCCAGTAAATTCTTAGTTGAGTCACACCTTGGTTGTATCATGCCACCAATTAAAGGTGTTGTAAATGTTAAAACAAGTATTAGCAATTCTTGAGGGCCTGGATGTGTTTCCAGGCAGTTTGAACCAATATATTCAGACTTCTCTGGACAGGGAAATGTGGCGCCTCTCCTGCTCTGGAGGATAGCACGAGCTGCTCAGTCATTTGATTTTGGAGCAATGAATCTTCCATGTTTTGAGGCTGGGTTTTTGGTTCTGGTTTATTTGTTTTCATATGGTACGGCTGAGAGGAATACCAGATGTCCTTGCCAGACCTGCAGTGTAACCTTTTTCTGAGAAAGTTTTTTATTTTCCCTGAAAATAGGGTTACACAGCAGCATGATGCTGAGCTTAAAACAACCAAGCCCTACTTCTCAGGGCTGCTTTTGCAACCTGCTTCAGAACAATTTTCTTTGCACCAGAAAAACATGTCGAGTGTTTCAAGATAACACACAAACATTTGCAAATACCCACTTTTGAAATAAATTGCAACCCTAATCTTGCAGGCAAAGATGAGCTGAAACAGCAGCCCTGTCAACAAGCCAGCTTTGATAGCAGGGAGATCACCTTCCTGGGAGGTTACAAGACACGGGCTTAGTCAGAAAAACCTCATGCTTTCTCTAGAGAATGAGAAGGATGACTACAAAACTGGGAAAAATCACCTCAAAAAGTGCATGGCTTGGCTTAAGTATGAGAGGTCCAGAGATGGGACCCAGCATGGTGTACATGGAGGGCACATGAGGACTACATGGATCAGTTAAAGGTTGCACCAGTGAGTCAGGGAGACTGCAGCCAGCTCCCTTTTATCACTTTAACCACATAATCTGACTCTGAGCTCTCGGTTTCATGAAAAGCCAAACATTTCTCCAACATATATCCTTCTGCAAGGCTGCCTTGTCAGATGGACACAAGCACAGGCTTCTTGTGCAAGCTGCATAATTAACATAAGCTTTGAAAGCTGTTTCTTTTCCTTGCCCATAGTAAAGATGCATAAGTACACCACTCTGATGGCCTGGACAGACCTCAGGGTAACGTATCAGTTAAAGCCCTAATCTGACCTAGCCATGCACCTTGTGCTGAGATTGGAAGGGGAGTTTCCTCATACTTGGGATACCCATTCAATGAGGGAAGATAAGAACACCTTTAAGCCTGCTCTCTGCATGAAAAGAATCAAGGATCGAAAAAGCTCTTCCATCAGTGTCATCCACTTTCCTGTAAAATACCTAAATGCCCACTAATCCTTGTAGAACATGAGACTTTACCACTTATTGCTGAAAAGCAATACTATCACCTTGCAGGTACATTGCACAAAGCTGAGGCAAGGGAACTGGTTGAAGTCAACTCCTTTTCCTTTGCTTTCACAGCAGGAAGGGATCATTTACTGGTAATTTCCTGTCTTTTTGCTGAGGAATGTGAAATTCCAAATCTTAAGAACAGAGCATGTCCTAAGTCTATAATTTGCACCCTGCAAAAGAAGCCCCATAATTTATGAGATGAAAAAACTGTTTGGGTGGTAAACTGAGGCACAGTCTTAAGACCCAAGAGTCACTACCTATCTGCTGGTTTAGTGTAGAGGCAGGTCCATGCACACACTGAATTCAGATTGTAACAGAAGTAGGGGCTTGACATATCAAGGCTTCACAGCACTTGGTCAACATGGAAAATAAACTGTTTCCTACCAGGCCGCATTTGAATAATGGTTGGTTCCAGTCCTCTCTTGTAATGTCTGTGATCATTCTGAATAGAGAAGTATCTTGTGTGTTACGTGTGCCCAGCATCTTTCAAACAGCAGATAATTTGTATTTTGGCAAGATGAGACATGGCTGTTGATAGTTGAAAAAGAGGAAGACCTTGGGTGAATTTGGACTGTTTGTTCCAAAACTGCACCTGAGCCAGACCCCAAGAGATGCCAAACACCTGCATCTCTTCCCGACCTTCCCTTTGCTTACATAACTGTGCTGCTGACAGTGCAGTGCTTCCATGGCTCTCATAGCTTCACTAAAAGCCTTTATATCTGGCTAGTTGCAGCCTAACTGAAATCTGATCATGGTACGTGTTGGAGCGAGAGTATTCCCTGTGTACTTCCTTCTTCAGTCATTAGTCATCCAGGTATCACTTTTCCAAAATAAAACAGGAATGCCTTTGGGTTACACGTATGAGTCACTTCAGTGCACCCACAAGCTCAGCAGTGTTCCAGTGCATCATTTGTTGAATTTCTTTCATTAAATTCATACCTGACTCTAAATTTAACCTAATGAGTACGGATAATTACACAGATCAAGAACGCGCAGGGCACTCAGGTGGTGTAAAGCAGCTGCAAAAGACTGAAAAGGACTGTCAAATGCACCTATGTATCAAATGCTGGTTTTTGGAATAGATATCCTGTCTCCAGTACTTTGATGAGACTTCCTTATGAGGTTAAAACTACGTCAGCATCTGCTATCATGATTTGTAGCAAGTGCAGCAAGATTTTAACACTCCAGGGATTTGGTAGCTGGTGTCCCTGTCTGTGACTCCTCAGGCAATCTGCAAATGAGCATATGAACCATCACAAGCAATTAGGTACCAGCAGGACTCAGTTAACGATCAGCCTTAAGACATGCCTGTCTCGCTGTGTCACTTGACTGCTATGGTTTCAGGGTATTTGCTCTGCAGGCAGAGGAAAAGAGATTTCATGTGTGTTAATAGAATCCAATTATACTGCCATGTCTTGCAAATATTTAAGTCCATTCTGGCAAATGGACCAGCTTCAACGTGAGACTATGTGATGGCCAACCCTGCAGAGCAGCCTGTGGCCCTAGTCTGTTATGGCAGTTTTCTGAATTTCCCTGTCCTCCCCTATCAGGGCAGCTGGCACTCACGAGCAGGAGAATTTGCTTTAAGTTTCCTCCATTAGCAAGAGACTTTGCAATACTTTCTGCCTGCTTCCCTCCTGCCATCTAATCAAAGGGACTGAAATCCTTGCCTAAAAGGTACCCATTGGCTATAGAAGAGTTCTACACTACTTCTCATTCCTCATTCTTCTCTTGGAAAATTAAACTTTTCACCCTTTATTTTCCTTCATCCTCCCTGTTACACTACTCCAGCTTCCCTTCCTTTTCTAAATGTCCCTGAGTCTTTCCCCTTACCCATCTACCCTCCCAAATAACTGACCTTTGTTTTGCAGAGAACAACTCTGTGAGTTGTATCTGGCAGTTCGATTGGGAAGAATTGCTTTCAGATACCTCTCATATTCACATTTCACTGTTTTCACCTGGCTTTTTGTTTCCATGAATAGCATAAATTCAAACATTGAGGCTGCAAGTGGAGTCAAGCATTTATCTTTATTTAAAAAAGATTTAAAAATACAGTATTTTTAATGTTCTTGATTTTGATCTAGTGAATTCCAGCACTTCCAGATAGGTTTATAATTGAAAGTTCTACTTCTTCTGGTCCTGGAAACTGTTATCAACATGTCCTGTGTGCATAAACCACCAGATGAAAGGCTCCTGAGACCCTCTCATTCTTCAAGTGAAAAATTAAAGCATAAGAAGGTGCAATTATATCTCCCAAGAATCTTAATCCCAATCCTATGATTTAATTATCTAATCACACTTTTCTGCTCATGAACTGCTTATGCTTAGTGTGTGTGTGTGGATAGCCCTCGTGGATGTGGTTGGAGACAATACGTAATGAATGCTTAACCAATAAATCAATCCATCAATCACTTATCAATCAATGAACATTTAACCATGAAGAGAGAAAAAATCCTTTAAAGCACAGAAGTTTTTTCATCTCATGAAGACCACCAACACTGTGGACCCTCAAGTACAGTACAGAGGCAGGAGAAAGAATAAAAACATTAGAGTCAGAATAACCCCTATGCAGTATAAAACCTGCCATGAATGAAAACAGGTGCCACTTATAAATTAAACTTCCTATGGTATGCAGCTTTGGCGTGTATATTTTAATAGTTGCTTTGCTTCATGTCATAACCTTCAATAAATACTTTGATAAATACTTTCTGTAGTTTTTAAAAAAGGGAAATGGGTTATCTGAACAGTGTCAGAACATGATAGCTGATACTTCTTAAGTCATTTTGTCCCTGCTACTTTGTCCATACAAATCCTGCCGGTGCAAAGTGGGCAGCTCACATAAATCTGCCAGGGACCTCTGTCACTGAGCTGCAAGACTTTCAGTACGTAAGCAGAATCACTCTCCTAAGTAATGGGGCTTGAGCCATTACAAACAAATTATTATACTCAGGCTTCTTGCATTTCTCTTCTCAGCACAAACTGCCAATTGCTTATCCTGAGGGGAAGGACTTGGATGTGTTCTGTAATGACACTGAAAGGGAACATTAACAATTAATGCAATTCATTATCACACTATTTTAAAATGAGTGCAAATTGTTTTTTGAAGAGTATCCAAGCCAAACTGATTTAGAGTAATTGCTAACAGCAACTTACCTCTTTGTGGTGCTATTACTATTTACTGAAATAAAAATGCACTATTCTAAAATTTATGAGAATTGATTTCAATGTTTTAATGAACTTTTCAGAAAGTGCAAATGTCTTGGGTATGCTGCTTAGGCTGGGATTCTGACACTCTAGCTGGCATTCAGGAGACATATTTTATTCTGACACAGTTATTAAGGTCCATCAAGGCCATTTGAAGTATCTAAACAAAAGTGTGTCATTCAGTATGGGTAAACACACAAAAGTTTGGTATTATGCAGTGTTTCTCAGATATCAGAAGCCTTGCTGTTTCTATATTGAATCAAAAGCACTCACCAGTTCTGACCACCTATTTACAACCTCACAATCAATTAGTGCATCATTACTGGTTAATGTAAGAGTTACAGGAAAGTAATGATAAGGAAAAATAAATGGAAGCAGGAAATACACAATTAGTGAAAGTCCCAAACTTGCTAATGGCTATTTCAAATTAAATATAAATGGATGAGAAACGTCTGGCTCTAATCTTCTTGTCAGATCACCATAGGGTAACAAAATGACAGATTACTTCACATGGGCAAGCAGCTTTTTTGTGTAAGAAACAAGCCAGATAATCAATTAACTTATTTGGGTTCTGCTGAAGGAAAGAGATCAAAGTGAGTTTGAGACACAAACTCAAGACATGTGAACCTAAACCCTGGTTACAGTTTATACCCTTACAGATAACAGCAGGGCTTCCTGGAACTAGGCAAAGAAGCAGATCAGAAAATTATCATGCTATCATCATGCTAAGAAGGTGAACATTTTCCCTCCATCGAGTAATTATATATATTTATATATATCATAGT
>JANHGN010024867.1:0-25705 GCA_024605025.1 Megaceryle maxima
TGAAGGCTGGGGATGGGTGTTGGGGCAGCCAGTGGTGTGCAGGATGTGCCAGCGGTGTCCTGGGCTGCCTCTTAGTAATCCTTGCTGGCCCTGCTGCCAGACGGAGCGGTGCAAGAGGAACATAGATCAAGGTGTCACATAAAAAAATAATTGGTGGTGGCCTGCAATAGCTCCTGTTTGTGTTTACAAGAGAAAAGGAAAAAACACCTGAGATGTGCCAAAAAATGGCAGAATGTTTATCCGGTGGGCAAGGAGAAACCAATAAGCCAGAGGTCCCAGACCTGTGAGATAAACATGGAGCTCAGCTGCCTTTCCTTGCAGTGATGAGGACAAGATGTGGGAAAGGTGCCGAGATTGAGCAAGGAATTAATCTTCCTTGGATGGCACCTATCTCTTGCTGGAGCTGGCCTGTCCCTAGCACAGCAGTGATGCCTCGGCAGGTGGCTGCAGTCCCACCGGCTGCGTGACGTGTGCTGGCATCGATTTGCATGGGTCACACTGCAAGGTAAGGAGCTGTGCTGTTCTGCAGAAGAAAAAGTTGGTATTCTTTATGTTCTGGAAGCCGGGTGATAGCTCCAGCCCAGAGTGGTTGAAGCTGTTTCTACAGAGGATTTTGCAGCCTCCTTAGCACAGGTGTCTCCTCTGCAGCCTGGCTTCTGCAAGACAAGCTCAGGAGGCGTGTGTGGCTTCAGGAGCAGGTCTGGGACATGTGAGTTCCTGCAAAAAGCAAGTCTCTAGAACAGTCCAGTTGCGCAATCTCTCTTGGCTTGTCCATACCCTCTCCACATCTCTGGCGTGTGGCTGAGGTTGGATGGAGCAGCAGGAGCAGAGCCACACACGTTTCCAGTGCTGAGCTCCAGGAGATGCTTGACCACTTTCCATCCACCCGAGGTGGACAATGCCCCAACCTGTCGGGTGGAGGGGACAAGAGGGGTTGATGTCCCCTGCCCAGGGTGATTGCTCTGCAGAGTTGTCACCCCCTTGGCTGATGGGGAAGAGTGCATCCCCCACTAAACTGCTCTTATCTGTGGCCATCAACTGTCTAAGGCTGGTGTTTTCCAACCAAAGCATCGGTGCAGCAGAGCCTCAGCCCCTCAGACTCATTCCCCTCCTGGATTAACCCTGGGAACCCTGCCCGGCTCTCATGGGTTTTTTTTTCCATGGTTTCATCACCCGTGTGTAATTACAAAGCTGTAACGTATTTACGTAAATGCTTAATGCTTCCCCCACTAACGCCAAGGATGGGGCTTAAGAGGACTGGGGTAGCTGATGGTGTAACAGCACCTCCCTCTCCACGCTCCTCTGTAGTTGTCTCCATCGCTCTTCTCATCTCCCTCTGAGAAATCCAGAGGAAAACCTCGTCCTTTACGCCTCCCAACCTTTCTGACATGGCATTGGCAGAGCAAATGTCACCAAAAGCCTACTGGGGGCTGCTCTCAGGGCTGAGCATGGGATTTACAGCCTGTGGGCTCTGTGAAATGCTCTGTAGGCTCCGTGAAATATCCTAAAGGGTCCATGAAATGGCCTTTGGGGCTGAGGCCATGCTTGGTTCCCTGACAGCTGCCCCCGTCCTCCCTCCCTGCACCCTCGTTGCTCCACCAAAGGGAGCTGACGGTTATTTTCCCCTGCTCTGTGTTTCTGGGCTCGCTCCTGTTTACGGAGATGGGAGTTAAAATAACTGATTGATGACTTTGTTCCATCCCAAACACTTTGGGGAAGTTTGCGTGGTTTAGGACGGAGAGCTGGGAGCTGGGATTTCATTAAGCACTTGGCTCCCGGCACTTCTCCAGCCATGCTCCAGGGGTGGCTAATGTTGTTTTTTAAATCCTGTTTTGCTGTCCCAGGAGCTGGACTGGCAATTTCCATGGTTTGTCGGAGAACTTGGAGACGTAGCAGGTCCCCGGGGTTCACTCTGAGCTCTGAACCACCAGCAAACCTCCCAGCCACTGCAATATTGTTTCACTTAAGCCCTCCTCCACCGCTTCATCAGCACAAAATCACACTCCAGCTGCCTAAAAGCTTTGGAAAAGAGCCCAAAAAATCAACTACTGGAGTTTTGTTTTTATTGTGTGGATGAGGATTTACAGACTGTGGCTGGGAGAAAAGGAGCGAGCGGACCTTTCCCCCCGGCAGGATTTGCTTAGGAGCTAAAGCCTCGACTGTGGCTGAGCGGCGCTCAGCTCCACATGCATCGTTTATGGATGCAAAAAGCACTGCAGAGGTGGGGTGCCATGAAAGCCAGAAGCCAAGGAAGGACTGATTTTAGCTCTGGAGGTCAGGAAGGCTTTTCTGGAGCAGTGAGAGAGACAGGAGCTGAGGGAGAGCAAATGGCTGTGGCCACAGTGATTGTGGGGTCTGGGCACAGGGAGAGCTCTCAAATGTTTGCTAGCACCAGCACAACACGACTAACCCCCCACCAATATGTAAAACAAGGGGTGGCCCCTCCTCTGTGACCACATCTGTCAAGGAAAAGGGGCTTTTCCTGGGGCTTAGGCAGGGCATGGCTGTTATCTGAGTGCCTAGGGACTGTTACCTGCATCCGTACCCCATGTACACCACCCCACGTCACCGGGATAGGGGTTTGCCTGTGGCTGGGATAGCCCCAGACCATCAAAGGGTCCCACTGAGGTTTCCCTCTTGGATGCCATGTCCATCCCTGCCATCTCTCCTTCCCCACCACAGCTCAGATGGGAGATTCAGTGAGAGCACCAGAAGTGTTTCAACAGCAAATCCCTTTTTAATTACATTGCTGAGCTGGGGAAATCAACTATTCTGGCTCATTTAGAAACTCTGTGTGAGGTGGAGAAGGCCATAACTGTTGGAGCCCTCCATGAGTAATGCATGTCCCAGCCTTTCCCTGCACTGTGCCTGGAGCGTTAAGTCCTTGGTGACACTCTCAAGGCAGCATCACAGTGCCACGTGCTGGTACCAACACCAGTATTTGCTGGGAACAACCTGGTGGCAGATGCGGGCTAGCGGCAGTGCCTGGGTCATTGCACAACCTCGGGTCCTCAGATAGGTGATGGAAATGCAATCGCAGGATGCGAACGGGCGCAGTGGGAACATGGTGAGGTCTGAGCCAGGGCAGCACCTCAATGGGGAGATTTAAGCCATGGAGGAAGAGCGGGATCAGGGCTCCAACCCACAGCTCGGTGGCTGTTTGCTTTACTCTGGACACGGTTTGGTGGACAAAGACCATCTTGTGTTGAAGAACATGTTGCTTTGGGCAATTAATTGCTCCTGAAGAAATCCTTAATTTATTACTGTTATTTACGGGCATTAGCTTTGGACTTGGATGCACTCCAGACTGTGAACCCATGGGCAGTCTCCTACCCATGAGATGGTGGTTCTTGGGCTCATCTGTGCCTTTTCCTCCTCAGTTTTCTTGAGGTTGAGGTGGGCAGGTTTGCAGCTGATCTACATCAGTAAAGGACCAGCCAGTTTTTCATAAAACCCAGCAAAATCCTGCATGACCTGTGAGCATGCAGGGCAGGGTTTGGGGCTGTCACTTTGTCTCCTTCCTCCTCTGCAGGGATCACACCAGCAGCACACAGGAGAGGTGTAGGCTGTGTGAGCCAGACCAGAGGCGATGGTGATGGCAGTGAAAGTGGAGCATCAAGTTAAAAGGTGATATTTAGTTTGTGGATGAACCTCTACTTGGGATGGGGAGAATATATGCCGGGCAGGTGGTGGGGTCTCCCCAGTGAACCATGTGTGAATTTATTTCAGATTAATTATTGGTCTGAGAAATGTGGAGCTGAGCCTGTGATGGGGTAATCAGGGCTGATCCACCTCTGAGTTTTGTCTCCAAAAGAGTTTGCCAGCATCTGTGCTGGCACAAGAGGACATGTCCCCTTCCCGGAGCGCCTGCGGTCATGGGGGTGACCAGAGCTGTAAAATATCTCACAACCTCGTGCATTGTGCCAAGGGCATGCTCGGAGACACCGGTCTCTGCTGAGCTAATTCCGGAGCTGCTGGGATTCCCCCTGGGGCAGTTGTGGCCATATCAGCTTTCTCCAGAGGGTAGATGTGGCAGCAGCACAGGCAGAGGGGTTTGGTGGGGGCCAAGTGCTGCTGGAGGGAAGGGCTGTCAGCCTCCCTGTCTGAGCACCTTGGGCTGACTGGGATGAAAACTGTCAGAAGCAGGTTGGGAAGGCAGCACAGGAGGTCAGCCCTTCCTGAGAGAAACTTGGCACAACGCTCCCGGCATCAGATCGAGTGTTGTCTCCCAGAAATGCCTCCCCAAGAGGCCAAATCTGGTCAGGAGGAGATGTCGGCACCAATGCTCATCCCAAGGGATGCGGGGGTCCTGCAGTCCCAGGGCTTGGCGCAGAGCTGATTTCTTGCAGGAGGATAAAAACAGAGTGGGAGAGCAGAGGTTATATTCCTCCATCTCATTTAATTTGCCATTAATGGCATCTCTCCCCAATGAACCACCAATCCTTTCCTAAAATCAGGTATGGTATAGAATTACTGAATAATAAAATAAATGATAGAGTGGCTTGGGTTGAAATGGACCTTAAAGATCATCTAATTCCAACTCCCCTGCCCTGGGCAGGGACACCTCCCGCTAGAGCAGGTTGCTCAAAGCCCTGTCCAACCTGGCCTTGAACACTGCCAGGGAGGAGGCGTAAAGTCAAGAGTACATGTCCCACATAAAGCTCACCCAAGGGTGTTTTTGAGCCTTGAAAGCTGCTTGGAGATACAAAGTGCAGGGGAAAGAGGTGCCAGGGGAGGTTTTCCCTGCTTCTCATTCCTGCAAGCCCTGGGTAGTGCTGCTGAGGGTCCTGTGGGGCTTTCAGCTCTCCCCACATCTCATCTCTTCCCCAGTGAAATGGAGAAAAGCAGCCCTCGAGTCTGGCCTGTGTTTGGGAAGGAGCATCCAAAGGGAGCACTGAAATAAGGCCTTGGGGCACATAATCCAATTTGGGAACATGGACTGAGAAGGATATTTGATGTTTGGAGCAGGTCCCACAGGGAGCTAAAAAAAGCAGAGGATAGAAGAGGGCATGAAAGGCAAAGGCAAGAAGAGCAACTAAAATCCATCCAAAAACAAGGGCAAAATTGTTCATTTCCATGGGTTAGTCACAAGAAAAACACTGGGATTTCATAATTCCTTCCAGTTCAAGAAAAATACCCAGTTAGGGCAGCGAAAGCCGTCTGGGTTGGTGTGTCCCAGAGCCAACGGGGACCCACAGCCCCTACATCGACCCCGTGGGGGATTTTCCTGGTGTACTGGGGATGGGAGCATCATGGTACTGGGATCCTGGGTGAGGCTTCCCAAATAAATCCCTCTGGCTGTGGCTTCTGGCTTGGGGAAGGAAGCAACGCTGCTGTGGGAAAGATGAACTGTGGGGGGGATGCACACATGCATCCCAGTTTTGTCACGTGATGGTGAGGAGATGGGGCTTGGCACCAAAGCCCACCACATTTTCTGGATCTTGACCTCAGGATTTGGTCTAGGATGATAAATTCACCCTTCTCTCTTGTCTAGTTTAGAGATGGGGAAGGAGGATTTTGCTCTAGCAGAGTTGTCCTGATGAAAGATGGAGGAAAGACCTGATCACTGCTGCTGCACGTGGGAAGATGTAAACTTGGAGAAGCTCTGGGAATGGTGCTCTGGACATCTGGGCTCTCCTGCCAGCAGGGTCCTTGTCCTTTACACCAGCCTGGCTGGGTCCATGACTTAGATGTCCAGTGTCGTGTGCTGGGCTCAGCAATACCAGGAGCACCAGCCAGGCTATTAGAAGATGGGAAATGCAGCAGGTTTGAGCACCAAGAGCATGTTTTTCTCAGCACCACTGTCCAAGAGCATGACACCCCCCAGAAAAGGGCTCCTACTGGTGATGTCTCCAGTGAGGCTTTGATAGATGAAGCTGAATCAGAAGCAGCACACTATTTCACCAAGAAACTGTCAAAAGACACAGTTTACCAAGATATTGAGCCTGGTGGGCAGAAGAGATCCCTCCCTCTGCTTTAAACAAGGACTTTTAGGAGATGGGATGACCCAGATTATCCCCAGGAGGGCCAGCAATTATCATCCCTCTTGGCAGGCTTGGCAGACCAGCCAGGGCCGGCTGAGCAGGCAGAATGAGCTGCTGCTTTATCCCTGCTGAGCTTTGGTCCTCTGCTTTTTGCTGCAAAGCTTTTGGTGTATTTAGGGTGATGCCCAGCTCCAGACCTGTCCGTAGCGGACAGCTGGAGGCGGCACCGTGCCCCACGCAGCCCCACTGCTGCTTTTTAATGAGGAGGATGAAAACTGGGAGCTTCAAAACCATTTGACTTGTGAACTTTGGGTAAGAAGAGGAGCTGTTCCAGAGGTGAGCTCATTTCTAACCCCGGGAAATGACTTCATGGACGCTGGTATTTACTCACAAAAACATTGCATGTCAGATGTCCCTGACTAGACTTTCTGTTTCGAGTCCAGTATGAGACAAAAATTTCCTTGGATGAGCTGCTCCTGAGACAATTCAAGGTTTGGAGGAGAAGGAGAAGAAGAATTAGAGGGGAAAAAAAAAAATCAGCATTACAAACTCTGAAACCATGAGGTTTTTCTGAGCAAAGAGGAATTTTTTGGACAGTCAGCCCGGCAGAAGCACCTGCCTGGGGTGAGGGTGCTGGGGGTGAGGGTGCAGGTGATGGGTGCTGCCATAGGTGATGGCTCTGCTCGAAGAAGAGCAAACATTACCTCCCCCTCCCCAACACCCAGCAGCTGGTGAAAAGACAAGTTTTTCTCTCTTTTGTGAAGCCAAGCCCCCATCTGTGATTTATGAGGATAAACAGCAGCAGGTTCCCTGCCCCGTGTTTGCATTACATTAATGGAAACTATATCCCGTGCTGCCCTCCCTGCATGAGCTCACCGTTGACACGGGATGTCCGACAGAAAAACACAGCACTTATATTTCTCTTTAAGGTCTGCTCTTGCAAAAATTGCCACTGGAGCTGCACTACTTGGTGTGGCTTTCTGGTTTTTGTTTTCTCCAGCATTCCAGGATGGTGTTCATCAGTTCTACACAGTTCTACAACTCCCTGAAAGGAGGTTGTAGTGAAGTGGGGGTTGGTTTCTTCTGGCAAGGAACAAGCGATAGGACGAGAGAAAATGGCCTCAAGTTGCACCAGGAGACATTTAGGTTGGACATTAGGAAAAATGTCTTCCCCACAAGGGTTGTCAGGGCCTGGCTCAAGCTGCCCAGGGCACTGGTGGAGTCCCCATGATCCTGGGAGGGGTTTCCAAGCTGTGGAGCTGTGGTGCTGAGGGCCATGGGTTAGTGGTGACCTGGCAGTGCTATGTTAATGGTTGGACTTGATGATCTTGAAGGTCTCTTCCAACCAAACCAACTCTGTGATTCTATGGATTCAGGGAGAAAAGTCCTATCTGGGGATGCCTGGAGATGCTCTGGCTCACTGTGATCCAGCACTGGGCTGTAGCTCTGGGGGTGTACTGGGGCAGCATCCCAAAAGGAGGAGATTTCGGAAGGAGCCGAGCCACGGTGTATGGAAACAAGCCCTGCCTGCCAACGCTGTTTCCTAATCCTGGGGACCAAAACCCTCTGATTGTTAAACCAGTGTTCAGAGCTTCGGCTGAAGGCTGCTGAGCAGACAACATCCCAGCTGACCTTTGAGGAGACGAGTGAAAAAAAAAATAAAATAAAAAGAGAGAAAACACAAGGGGGTTACTGTGCAAACGCTGGAGAGAAATAGTCATTTTAATAAGGGACCCCACCCTTTCAAGAAGACTTATTGCTAATGCATGGCCAGGACATTTCTGCGTGATGCATACTAAAAAAAATCCACTCTGAGTGGGGACCAAAGGCTTTGTTGTGGCATGAACGAGGCTTACATTTTGCAAGAAAAATTCAGTCCCTCTCTTGTGTCATACAGTCGGGGATGGAAAGGACATTTCTAGACAAAAAGGCAGCCAGCCGAGAAGGAGGACAAACAGGGACCACATTCCTGACTCGCTATTTAATTGCTTTGGTGCAGGTGCAAAGAGCTAAAGGAGAGGAAAAATAAGGATGAGCCTGTGGGGCTGAACTAACCTCGGCTTTAAGTGGGAGGCTAATGCAAGAAGGAGGCGGGTGCTGTAACAAATGGGCTTCCACCCAATTCCTTTGTGGTTTCTGGGCCTTTTTTCCCCCCAGGGACCAGGCTTCTTCCCGCAGTGCTGGAGGGTGATGCTCTGGCCAGGTAAGGAGGTGACAGAGTCAGTCCCCTCCTGCATGGCAGGGGTGGCTGGTGCTTGCTGGGTGCCTGCCCTCCCGGTCTGCCCACTGCTTTTCCCTTTCCCCTCGGATCTAAAGCACTTAGAAAGCATAAATTGCCCTCCACAGAGTTTCCATCCTGGTCCCTTTCAGTGGTTAAATAGGTACCATGGGAGGTTTAGGGGACTCTGATGGATGGTGATGCTCTGAGGGCTGATGTGGTTCAGCAGTTGCAGCATCTCCTGGATCTTGGGAGCTGTTTTTTTTCTGCCACACAATTTGACTCTTAAAGCCACCAAGGGGAAAAGAATCCTCCTGTTTTCTTTTTTTTTTTTTTTTTTGCTGTGCCCAGAAGTGCTCCTGTAAGCAGAGCAGCCTCAGAGATGGTGCAACCCCTCCTCAGAGCTTTTCCTCCTGGAAATAAGCGGGAATAGGTTTAATGATGGAAAACCTCCTCTTAGGGAACAACACAGAGCCACTGCTGCCAGCCTGGACCCTGTGTCCCCCTGTATGCCATGTACTACTTAATTTAATAAACCAGGAGATGTAAAGGTTCTGTTTGCAAGTAATTAAAGTCGTCATGATACTCCTGGGAGCACGTGCTGGTCCCTGCAGGGCTTGAGGCTGGTCCTCTGTCACCTCCACAGCTCTTTTACTGGCTGAGGTGTCCTCAGTTTCCCTCCCTGGCCTTGCATTGTGCATCATATTTATTAAGACCTTGTGAGATCTTTTTCCCTCCCAGGGTTTCACACCGCAGGCCAAGCTCTCACTGCGTTACACTGAAAGAAACACAAAAAGAACAAGGTGGGAACGGATCAAGCGCAGAAAAAAACCCCAACATATTCATTAAAAAGGCAAAATTACCCAAGTTTCTCCTTATTAATTCCCTCCTTAGAGTATTTCCAGTCCAGGCATGCACCCGTGTTCATCCGTGATGCTCCCATGGACCTGTGTGGTCCAGGAGCATCGCTGGGGTGTGTGTGTGTCTGTGTGTGCTGCGAGTCTCCCGGTTGTCTGAGCAACAGGGATGTTCATCACTAACTCCAGGGATAATTAACTCATTTTCCTGTATTTATAGAAATTTGATGCAGGGAGTGCTGGCACTTATCCCTGATGGGACCACATTTGGCCACACCATCTTGAATTTTGGCTGTTTCTTGCAATACAGCAGCTTTGTCATCGTCCCCACTGCCTGCTCATTAAGCCTGAAAGTGGGCAGCTCGTTAAGCCTGCAAGGACAGGAGTGCTTGGGGGTGAAACTCCAGCAGCTGCCCGAGCTGGGCTGCTTGTAGGTGCCCACCTCCTGCCAGCACAGGAGATATTTGCAGCAGCATTGCCATCTCCAGATGCCTGCAGACGCCTGGGATAAAAACAGCATTAGCTCCCGGCTCGGCCGCCGGCAAGGAGAAATTCTGCTGCTTGGAGGGGTTTGTTGCAGGGATGTGATGTAAAGACGCACTTGGAGCTTCTTGACTCGGCACCGTGGTGGTGGGAGAAAGACAAGGAGCATCTTCTCTTGCTGTCAGGGCATGCGTATGCCAGGTATGTTCCCATCAGCTGTGACAAAGCCAGACCTCGACACAGGTCTCCCCTCATTTCTCCCAGACAGCCAGCAAACAGCTCACTACTTTTTAACTGCTTTTTCTTTCCCTGCTTGCTTGTTGGGTTGGTCTTTGGGGATGGAGGGGGGTGAAGGCAGCAAGGGGGGCTCAGGGTGTGGGTGGTGGGGCTGGAGGAGGGCAGCTTGCTGCAAAGTAAAGCATCTCAATCCTGCAGAGCTGGGGAGACAGATTTGATCTTTGCTGCTCGTGTTATTTGTGGGAAGGTGGGGAATGCTTGATTTTGGTATCAGCAAACCAGAAGGTGCTTGAAATGGTAAAAAGCCTACCCTACCTGCATCTGGGACTGTTAGCAGCTCATGGTCCCAGGAGTTGAAAGTATTTGCCCTTCAAATATGAGTTGTCTTCAAGCTGGTTGTGCTCGGGCAAAAAGGGCAATTAAATCAAGCAATGAGGGACCACCACGCTGCTCATCACCTTCTAAGCACACCCCACGTGGCTGCGTTTCTACTCTCACCTCCTTTTGCTTCACCTCCCCAAAGGAAAGGGATAGGGGTGTTGTGCTGCTGCTGCCTGAGTCCTGGGAAGGTCCAAACTCCTAAATGACACTCTGATTCTCTCCTGAGAACCGCTGTCAGTCCCCAGACAGTGTGGGATTCCCCCTTCTCCTCTCCTGGCCACTCCCAGGTGCTCCCATCCATGGCCCTGGATCTGGTGCTGGAGGTGGACATGGACTATTAAGATTTAGTTGGACCATTAAGGTTTAACACACTGATGGAAGGTGCTGTGGGGTTTCTAAAAAGCTGAGCCCTGCTTGCAAAGCCCCTTTGAAGGACAAGTCCTTGCGCTGAGCACGGCTGGTCTGGCACAGACTCAACCAGCTCTGGTGTGACCCATTCCCAGCCTTGCGCTGGCAGGCAGTGGCTCGTCCTGTGGTCCTGGCCACCACTCCCGCTTCCCAGCTGCTCAACCACCTCACAAAGGGCTAAAAATACACGTCTGTGTGAGCAATCGCTATAGCTACGGCAGGGGTTAGCCAGAGCGGGCAGCCGGGCAGTGCCACCGCAACTGGGAGGTGTGGTGGCTCAGCAAAATGAGCAACACAGAGGTGACAGACAGGGACAGGTCGGGACTGACAGGTGCCTGCAGTGCAGATGCCACCATCTCCCCACTCCTCCTTATATTGAAACTGCAGCACACGACACAGCCCCTAAGAGGGGGTTCACTTTGCCGCTTGTGTTTGGGCAGAGGATGAGTGACCAGCAGCTCCCCGCATCTCCCCACTGCCCAACCACAGAGGAGGACGCCAACATCTCAGCCTCCAGCTGCCCCGAGCACTGGGTTGAGCCCCGGTTCACGCAAGCGGCGAGGGTCCGCGTGGTCATCACGGCCATCTTCTTCTTGCTGGCAGTGGGCAGCAACGCGGCAGTGCTCAGCAGCCTGCTGAGGAAGAGGAGGAAATCCCACGTGCGGCCGCTGATTCTCAGCCTGGCGCTGGCTGACCTGTTGGTGACAGTGGCAGTGATGCCCCTGGATGCAGCGTGGAACATAACAGTGCAGTGGTACGGCGGGGAATTCTCCTGCAAGCTCCTCAACTTCCTCAAGCTCTTCGCCATGTATGCGGCCGCCCTGGTGCTGGTGGTCATCAGCCTGGACCGACACGCGGCCGTCCTCCATCCCTTCTCCCGTGCTCGCCGCCGCAATGGGCTGCTGCTCCGCGCTGCCTGGGCCGGCAGCGTGCTCCTGGCTTTGCCCCAGGTAGGGCTCGGTGCCCTCCCCGTGTGGTTTGCCCAGGCTGGGGTGGTTTTGAAGAAAGGCTTCTCCTGGCTGGCAGTCCCAAACAAGTCCATCCCACCGTCACCAGCTTGGCTTTGCTGAGCAACACGGCGTGGTTGCTGCAGTGGGTGCTCAGTGCTGCTTTGCGCCTTCCCTACAGCACCCGTGCATTGCAGCACCATCGGGGTGTTACATTAAGGGCTGGGGAAAAATTGGGTCCACTATTTTTTTGTCCTCATGCCCTTGGTTGTCTTCTAAAAATGTGTCATTGCGCCACTGCAAAACACATTGGAGCAGACCAAGACAAACCTGAGCAGTTTATGACCAAAATAAGATGCAGTATGGCCAGAAAAATTGGATTTCGCAGATCCCATCATCCTGGACATACCCATGAGTCAGATGCCCAGAGCACCTCTCCCAGTGCAACAGCAGCAGGGAGGTGCTCTCCATGCACAGCCAGGAGCATCTGCAGGACACGGTGCCCTGCTCCGAAGCCTCTCTGAGTTATTATTTGGTTCTCCATTTCAGCTTTTCCTCTTCCATTTGCACACAGTCCCAGGAGGGAACTTTACCCAGTGTGTTACTCATGGGAGCTTCCGAGCGCACTGGGAGGAAACTGTCTACAACATGTTCACCTTCACCACCCTCTACATCACCCCCCTGAGTGTCATGATCATTTGCTACATCCGGATCATTTGGGAGATCAGTAAGCAGCTAAAGGTCAACAAAGGTAAGCAAGTTCCAGCCCTTTAGTGTCCACCACAACTCCAGGATGGAGCATTGTTAGATCTCTGCCAGCACCTTTTGAAGGGTAACCCAACTGGGGGATTTCACGCATACTTCGTGACCCCCCCCCTCTTTGCTGTCTTTTGCTTCCTTTGGGCCATGGTCAAGACCATGGTCTCCCCTTTCTGGCAGAAGCACAGCTGTGGGTGGTTATGTTCCGGTTTTCTCCCATTCCCAACTGTCCTTTTCACTCTCCCTGGCAGGTTGGATAAGAACTCAAAACAACCACATCTCCAAGGCACGCATGAAGACCCTCAAGATGACCATAGTGATTGTTGCCACCTTCATCATCTGCTGGACCCCATACTACCTCCTGGGCTTGTGGTACTGGTTCCAGCCAGCCATGATCCAGAAGATGCCAGAATATGTCAACCACAGCTTCTTTCTCTTTGGCTTGCTGCACACGTGCACCGACCCCATCATTTATGGACTGTACACCCCCTCCTTTCGTGAGGATGTGCAGTTGTGTCTCAGGGGCATTGAAACAGCCATTACCAGGCACAAGAGACACAAACCCATCTTGGACTTGGAGAAGAACATCAAGAGTGGTACTGTAAATGGTAGGGTGGCATCAGGGGGCTCCAATGGGACAACAGTCAACACAGTCTGCTGAAGACATGTACCCAAAAGGAGACAGGAGGCACAGATTCAGGGGCTGCTTTCTCCCATAGGATCATTCTGGAGACTGTCCTAAGGAGGCTTGCCACCCAGCTTGGGTGGATGAGGGTCTCTGGACAGAAACTGGGAACATGTCTCCTGCCTGTAATGTGGGTGAAAAACATATTGGGGTATTTATGGTCATTCCTCCATATCTGGCAGCCCCATGACAACCAGAAAACCACCCTTTTTGTGCCCTACGCATGTTCCAGCCCCAAATCTGAGATCAAGCACCTGCTGTGCTTCCAGCATTGACCCTGGGAGGAGACACACCACCTCCTCTGTGGTCCAGGGCCATATCTGCTGGAGTGGCAGGTCTTTGAGTGCCCTTTGCACCTACATCCCGGTGTGGAGCTGCACAGATGCACAACACTAAGTGGTGTCACCCCGAGAGGCTGTGAGGTGTGATCAAAGGCTTTTACTCCATTTTCTCCACCCCTTGTAGGACAAGCTCTTTGGAAATCTTGGATCTCTTGGCCGAGAGCCTGCCTGGTTCTTCCGTGGCTCTGTGTGTGTGAAGCCCTGGGCAGGATGTAAATCTTTGGGGAGTGACTAATGCAGGGCCATTACTCTCCCTGAGCATGGTGGGGAGGAAGGGGCTTGGGCAGGAGATGTATGAAGAACCACAGTAAGATAGGATGGGATAGGGTTTCTTCTCCCTTTTCAAGACAGCCAGAAAGAAAACCAGTCACTGCTGCTGTGTTGTGGTGTGCACGGGGTGGTATGGACACAGCCTTACACAGGGGTGACCAGGAGAGAGAGCATGTGGGGTAACCAGAGGGGGACATTACCCAGCCCCTCTTGACTGTCTCTGTCCCCAGCTCCTCTCCAGCACACGAGCTAGCAGGTCCAGGCTGTCCCCAGCAGCTAGCAAGGGCTGATGGGACCAAACCCTACATTTTCTCCTCTCTGTTCTCCCCTCTCTCATTTAGACACATTAATGGTTTGCCCCAACCCCACCCTGAGCAGGGTGGATGCAGCCACTCTGCAGGTGATGCCTGAGGTCTCCTCATGAGGAAGGAGATGGGAAGCACCTGTGGGAGGAGGGGCCCATCAACACCCATAGAAGACAGGTGGGTGCTGCTGGGCTTTGTTTGCCCTGTGAGGACAGGGGAGGCTGCTGGAGGGATCGGCTGAGCTGTGGTGAGTAAAATGTTTTGTTTTGTTTGCTTTTTACCAATGTGTCAGAAGTTGCTCATGAAGGTTGAGACCTCTGGTGAAATGGGTTTATTCAACAGTGTTATTCCTTTCTGTGTAGAGAAATAGTGGATTTTTTTATTTTGTTCTCTGCTGATTGTTATTACAGGCATTTTTGCTTTTGAAATTTAGTTTTGAGACAGGTGGTTTAGTGTGGTTTGATTTTTTTGTTTGTTTGTTTGTTTTTATAAAAACTTTGGGCAGCTGAGGAGCTCTGGGCTGGGTAGGTGGTAGTTCCTTAGGTGTTTTTGTGGCTGCTGCAGCTCTGAATAAGCATCTGGAATTTATCAGGATGAGAGAGCTTTGTTTTAAAAACTCCTCTTGGTTTGCTGTGGTTGTATTCCTAGGGAAGCTGGGAGATGGCTTTCTCAAAGAAAGCAAATCTCCTTTGGGCACCAAAGAGGCTCTCTCAACCCTGTCTCCAAGAGGGGATGGATCCCTGCTGGTCAGAGAGGCTCTGCACTGGTCTCCCAGTGCCCCAGCTAACCAATTACTAAAATTGAAGGTGTGCTGAGCAGTCTGTGCAGGTTGGCTGAGGTCAGGTGATAAGGATACAGGAAGTCAGGGTGATGCTGAGCTGTAGAAAGGTGTTGAGCACTTGCTTTTCCCTATGTTTGCTATTATTTATGATAAGCATGTTGCCCAAGGAGGGGGAAAAAAATCAATTAGAGCTGCAGGAGCCCCAACTGACCAGTGGGGATTAGTGTGAGCCCTTTAGGAAACATTCAGTCCAACAAGATGCATAATCACCCTTTGGCTTTCCTGGGCTCGTTCTCCTTGAGGTTAATTACACAACACAAATGGGAGCAGGGCTGGCAGCTGCCAGACTGTCTGGGCTTGACCAGTGTAAAAAGAGTTTCTTGTGAGGTGATGGGAATGGCTTGTGGTAGGGGAAGCTAATTTACTCATCAGACACTCATTTGGTCTCTGTTTATATTGCTGCTGATTTGCTAATGGAGGCAGACCTTGGAGGTGTGTTGGCTTTCTGGCAAGCCTCAAATAAGCAGGAAAGTGCCTTTATTCTGCTGAAAACATTCTTCACCTGCTTTCTGCTGAGGGGGAGAGAATGGGTCCAGTATGTGCCACATGATTAAGGCCACTTATCCCCTCTTGCACAGCAGTAGGAGAGCTCAGAGACCTTTTCTGAGGATCAACAAGTACTTTTTCCCTTGTGGGAGGGACCCACCACCCTCACACTCCATGGGTACAGTGAGAGGGCAGAAGAAGATCTGGCTTTAGGTGAAGAGCAGGAAACTTGGGATGCTGGCAAGGATACTACCTTGGGGGAAGCTCAGTGCACCCCTTGGGATGCTCGAGGGCGCTCCAGTGCTGCCCCTTCTGCTTGCCTCTTGATACCTTCCCTCCCTCTGTTGCTGCTCAAAGCTGATGTTTTGGGAAGCCCAGAATATGGGGCAAGGTGCCTAAAGTGACAGCTTTTGGGGTAGAAGGATAAGGTCACTTAGAGTGTGCTGCTGAGCCATGTGCCCTGGTCTCCAACAGCACCTGCCCTCTTCCTCAGGTGACTCTGGAGATCTCTCCCTATATATACAAAAATATTTATATTTTTATTTATATATTACCTACAGTGGTGGGACTGGGAGCACTGGGGTAATGGTTGGGCTTGATGATCTTAAAGGTCTTTTCCAAATGAAACAATTCTATGATTCTCTGGCTTTGGGGAGACAAGCTCTCTCTGGGGATCCCTGGAGATGCTCTGACTGGATTCTGTTTCCCTTTATGGGAGGAAAATTCTCCCATTTCCCCAAAGTCTGCCTGGGAAACACCAGCTGCCACACTTCTCCTTGCAGCCACAGCAGGATCATCTTTGTGTAACAGTCCCTTAAAAATCCCCCACAGTAACGTAAGGAACACATTACCAAAGACAGGTAGCTCTATATTTTCCAACTCCTCGCCCTGGGCAGTCCCTTTGTTCAGGAGGAAACTCTGATTCATTTCCCCATTAGCATTTTTATAGCCCTGCGAGTGGCTGAAGAGGTTAACTCGAGCCTTGGGTTAATTCCCAATATTGTTGGTTCCTCGGCACAATACTCGCGTTAATCCAGCTGACTGCGTCTCCTCGCCACGTTGGGAAACACATGCTGAAATCAGCAGGGAGCACAGAAAACAAGCGTGGGAGTTGGGTATGAAGTGCTTTGCTGGCCAGCTAAGGTAGAATCTGAACACCTTAAATAGATTTATTTTTCCTGTTGCCTTTGAGGGCATCGTTACCTCGCTCGGCAGATGCAGAGCTGAAGCACCAAGGAGGCTGTACCCAGCATCCCTGGGAGTGTGAGGGATTGGGCTATGAGCCCTCTGACATGTCCATTAGGACTTCAGCCCCTACCTGCAGCCACCTCTTTCTTTTGGGTCTATTCAGGCTGTTCAAAGCAGAAAAAGTCGATTATTTCCTTTGATCTCTGTGGTGCTGGACTGCATGTGTCTGCTGTGAGAGCCCCTGCAAGTCTTTCCCCTCTGAGGATGTAGCCTGGAGCAGCTGGTGCAGATCAGCCTGGAACGAGCTCCCTATGTGGATGCTGTTGCCCCATGCTTGGGAAGAGGGTTCAGCTGAATGGCTTAAGGCCAAATAAAAGCCTGGACAGACAGGAGATGGTGCTGAACAGCCACTCTGCATCCAGTCCTTTTGCTTACTCTTCAGAAAACTGCTGATACAAAGAGGAGCCTCAAAACCCTGCTGCCTTCCTCCCCATCTGCTCTTATGACTTGCAGATGCCAGGTTGTTCAACACAGTCCTGACCTGGAAGAAGGGACAGAGCATACCCTCAGCAAGTTTGCTGCTGATACAAAACTGGGAGGGCTGGTGGATGCACCAGGAGGCTGCTGTCATTCAGTGAGACCTGGAGAGGTGGGCAGAGAGGAACCTTATGAAATTCAACAAGGGCGAGTGTAGGGTCCTGCAGCTGGGGAGGAATAACCCCCCCACACCAGTACAGGTGAGGGGTTGACCTGCTGTAAAGCAGCTCTGTGGGGAAGGACCTGCAAGTACTCACGGATGAGTTCACTGTGAGCCAGCAGTGCACACTTGTGGCCAAGAAGGCCAATGGTGTTCTGGGGTGTATTCGGTGACCAGCAGGTTGAGGGAAGTTCTCCTCTCCCTCTGCTTTACCCTAGTGAGGCCACATCTGAAGTATTGTGTCCAGCTCTTGGCTCTCCAGTTCAAGAGAGGCAAGGAACTACTGGAGAGAGCTTAGCAGAGGCTACAAGGTTGCTGAGGGAACTGGAGCATCTCTGCACCAAGGAAAGGCAGAGAGCCCTGGGGCTGTTCTGCTGGAGAAGACTGAGAGGAGATCTGATCAATAGCTGAAGGGCCCCCAGGGGACAGGAGGATGGAGCCACACCCTGATGGAACAGGGTGTGGGGGGGTGGACCAGATGATCTCTGGAGGTCCCTTCCAATCCCCACTATTCCATGATTCTCTGCTTCTGTGATCCCACTACTGCTGCCCAACCTCTTCCTTTTCCAAAGGACCTCCCATAGCCCATCTGCTCCAAAAGATTGTTTGTTTGCAGATGTACAAGCCTTTTAGAAATACAATACCCTAGATTCTCTGGCTGGTTTTACCCTAAACTAATGCATACATGGCACAGCATTATATATAATGTGCTGAGGTGGACCAAAAGTTGCCAGGAATGTCTCGAGCCCCAAGTTTCTGCACTGGAATATTAAGGAATAAAAAATTAAAGTAGTTGAATCTGTTGCACAACAAATTGTTAGTTTATGTATATTTTAATTGCAAATCCATGCTATAATTTGCATATACATTTTTTGGGCAGCGTGCTTTGACAGTGAGTGTTGTTAAGGGACTGTAAAAGGCAGTGGGGAATTGGATTATAACATCCTTGTTTTGCAAGCTGTATGGCATATAAATAAATTGGGTCTGGCAGCAAAACTGACTGTAATAAACCCTCCTATCTCCATCCACCAAAAGGGGCTGCTGTAAATGAACTTGTTCTCAGCCTTGAGTTAGAAAACCTGGTTACTGGGTCATTATTTCTGGCAATTAGGTACTAGAACAACATCAGAAAAAGAAGAGTTTGTGGGTTTTTTGAAATATGTAATGAGCAAGTTAATAATCATAAACTCATTTGCTGGAAATGAGCCTTTTGTGTGTGTGGTTGGGGTTCACTGTGCAATGAAAACCTGTGTTTATCAGTCTACTAGTGAAAGGTAGACTGCAAAGTTCAATGGTGTTGCACATCTTGGTTTTTTTTTTTTCCCCTCCTGGAATCCCTTGGGCTCTTTCTCAGGTTTATCCCATGCCTGGTCCCTGATCAGAGGACAGTCCTGGGCTCCTTTTTCAGTCTCGAATGGTTGTAGGTTGCTTTACAACAGCAGTGAACGCAAAAGACTTGGACAGGAGGAGGAGACTGTTGCCCTGTTTATGTTGCGCACAACACAGAATCCCAGCATGGTGGGGTTGGAAGGGACCTCTGGAGATCATCTGGTGCCACTCCCTTGCTCCAGCAGGGTCACCCAGAATTGCAGTGTCCAGGGGGGTCTGGAATTTCTACAGAGAAGGAGACTCCACAGCCTCTCTGGGCAGCCTGGGACAGGCTCCCACACCCTCACACCAAAGAACTTGCTCCTCTTCCTCAGGTGGAACCTCCTGGGGTCCAGTTGGTGCCAGTTGCCAGACACTGTTTAGCCTCACCCTCTTGCTCCCTGGGGGCCCTTTAGCTTTTGATCAGCTCCCCTGTCAGTCTTCTCCTCTCCAGCTGATCAGCCCCAGGGCTCTCTGCCTTTCCTGGGCAGAGATGCTTCCATCCTCTCAGCATCTCTGTTGCCTCTGCTGGGCTCCTTCCTGTAGTGAGAGTGTTTTCTATATGTGTGTCTTCAAACAACTCCACAAAATGCCTTTCTTTGAAATTAGAAAAACTGTATCTGAAAGATACTGAGGTTTTACACACCAGGGTGAAGCCCAAGCACTTACTAACAGTGTAACTGCCATAGCTCTGCCCATAGACAACTCCACCTCTCTGAGAACCGAGTGCAGACAGTCCAACTTGCAAACATATTGTTTGTAGGTTTTCATCTGGAGGCTTAAGTCTACAGGAAATTAACTTCTTTTACAGACCTAAAATACAGCCTTCCCAGTTCTGCTACCATTTTCCTCCACTTCTTACAAGTGTTTCAGGAAATAGTTGGCACGTTACTGCCACTTAATGCATTTGCTTGCAAAGGAAGGCTGAAAACAATTTAATGTAGGTGAAAACATTGAACCAGATCTCAAAACCCAGGCAGCCCCAGTCCCAAAAAGCCTGTCAGGTGGCAGCATAAGTGGAACCCTTCCTCTTCTTGGCACAGAAAAGACAAGCAGAAGGCAGTTTGACAGGAGTAATCCTTATTCAGTATTGATGCCAAAGGGCCTAAGTTTGTCTTGAGACCACAAGAAATTTTTTTGGAGGGTGGGGAAAAACCATACTAGAAGCCATTTTACTTCTTGCTTTTTGGTGGTTGGTTTATTTCTTGTTTTCTTACAACTGTTATGTTCAAAATACAAAAATTTCCGGGCAAAGTTGGTTTCCAAAGTGATCCCATCTGCGTTGGTACACGCTAAGTATCACTAAATTCAGTTTCTGAAAACAAACTGATCAGATTCCCTCCCTACAGGTTGCTTTGCCTGACATAGAGAAAAAAACCTTCTTTCCAACTTGTGCAAACAGACCTCAGTTTGACAGAAAACAGTTACACCTGAGTGTTCCCATGCTTAGTTTTCATTAATTTTAAATAACTTTTTTCCCTGTGGACCTTTAACCATTGGCTTAAAAGCTGCACTGTTGTGATCCTTTTTATCTCTACTGGGCATCCTCATGAATCCCAGGAACATGGAAATAAGAAGAGATGGGAAGATGCCACGAGGATAATATATTGGTGACAAAACTGGAAAGCTCCAGGCACCTTTATTTCCAGAGCTCTGGAAGAGATGCAGTGCAGATTGGTTATTACTAAGGCACGTGGTGAAAGTACCAGTTTATTGTCTTGGGGAATTCATCTCTCTGAGTCAAACATTCTGTGCCAGTAGTAGATGAAGGTTGGTGAGTTGCTGGCCCCTATCACGATTAGCAGCAGCAGGTAAAGCAGCATCATGACAGCAAAACGGTGAGTGTAAAACCAGGAAGATTGACTAGAAGGCCTGGAAAAAAAAAAAAAGGGAAAGCAAATTCTGTCAGAGATGCACAAATACCTCGGCAAAGAGTCTCTTAGGTTTTGTTATTTTAAATGGTTAAGCTAATGCAATAAACCCAGAAAGCTGTTCCGTAATCCCTGTGACTAACAAAGCCTGATTCCAAATCCCTTTACCCTAAGTCTCCGTGCCCAATGCTGCCCTTTCTCCCTGTGTTCGCACCTTTCTGTGGTTTGGAGCTGTAACAGCCTGGCCTGTGCAGGCGTGTTGAGCTGGTTGGTGCTGCCTCTTAGGACAGATAAGGGCAGAGTTAAAACTGCTCTACTTTCAAGAGCTGTGCTCATCGGAGTTTTGCTGTTTCCTGCCGTGACCAGATGATTAGAGCTCTGGAAGTTACGAAGCGCTTATAGGTCTGGAGAAAAGGCAAATTTAGCTGAGCCTGGGAGGAGCATCAGAGTGAGACAGTGGCAACGTGATGGTGTAAGCCTTATTTCCCCAGGAACCAGGCCAAACCCAAATCCTGGCAGCACAGAGTATCTTTCTTGCTTGTTTTCTGTTGTTTTTCAAAACCGAAATGCATTTCTCTGGCTGTTCCAACACTCATCACTCTAGACAGTAGAACTCTTACCTCCTATGCTGTTTCTGGGAATACACTAGCAAGTATTTAACTCGTAAAAGCTGATTGTTTGTGACAACGAAGTATTTCTGTGGCACATCACCCCCTTCGCTGTTTCTCACTCTTGCTCTTTTTCTGTCTATCTCTTCTGAATCTGAATGGGAAGAGAAAAGAGGAGGTCTTTGGGGGTGGGGAGCAGAAAGGCAAAATATAGATGCACAACTTAAAGTAACTGTAAAAAAGCAAATGACCAACACCTCCCCTCCCTGTAAGAGTGGGAATGAGATAATCAAAGACCTAGTCTTGGTATTCCCCTGAATCCATAAGCATCCAAGAATAGACTGAGAAGTTTGTTTGAGGCTATACCACTCCCAGTCATCCCTGGTATGGATGGCATCATGGCCCAGACCAGGGGGAGAGTCTCCCACATGATGAGGAGCTGCTCATATTAACAGGGTGTGTGTGTGGGGGGGGGCTAGACCCCAACATCAAAGGGCTTACTGCAGCAAGAAGCAGTCAAAGGAGAAGGCCAATCTGAGCAGAGGCCTCCCAGACATCTAATAAAGCTATTTATTGGTATATCTGTGATGCTCCACTATCACCAGTGAAATGATCAGGCAATATGGAGAGTGGTTTTATCACACTACTGAAACTAGGGAAAACAAATCATGCCACCAAAATATTTTCTACCTGTTAAATGCACTCCTTTAACAGAAGCTTCACAGACAAGGAAGCTGTTGAGGGGTCGATTGGAAAAGGAGCCTGTGGCCAGTGCCTGCTGAAGAGTACCCACCCCCCATATACAGCATGGGTTATACAATAGAATATAGCACACAGCTGCTATGTGAGGGGCAAACCACATGCAGTTGTTCTTGCAAGAGACTCACCTTTCTTTTTCACTTGACACTTTACATCTGGGTGGTCAATGATCTCACAAACAGCTACGCAGCTCAGGATGGAGCCCAAGGCACTTTGCTGCCAGCCGAGGCCGTGAGGGCTATAAAGGAGAGCCAGGCTCAGGTCACTGGTAAGATAGGTACCTTCCCCAAACAGGGACGTCTGAAATGGAGCAGAAATACACCCTGAAATCCTACAGTGCAAACTATAAACAATGTACAAGTGCTCTTTACTTTCAGACTGGCAGCTCTGTTTCTGAAGGTAAACTAAGAAAGGCTTTTCTGATCTGCATTGAGCCTGGTCCACACACTGGTTTTGTCCTGGCACAACTTCCTCAGGGTGGGGCAGCTGCCCTCTCCCATCCCTCAAATGAGCTGCTTGGCACAGCCCCTGGTGTGGATAGATTCATGCTTTCCCGGATTTGGGTTTAGCTTGCCAGCATAAGTAATTTTTATTGACATGACTGCACCACTGTTAGAGGCATTTCACTGCTTTATGGAGGCTGCCATCATTGAAATCACCCAACCTCCACCAGCACAGCAAGGCTTTCCTCACATTTCAATCTATGCTTTGCTAGGAAAGAGGGAAATACTTTTCAACTGCAGGTTTCTTGTGAATATAACTGATTTAATAAGTTTGCATCAGAGGATTTGTCATACTGGCTAAAACTATTAATCCAGTAGAGTCATAGAATCATTTAGGTTGGAAAAGACCTTTTGGATTATCAAGTCCAACCATTAACCCAGCACTTCTAGGGCATCACTAACCCATGTCCCTCAGCACTACAGCTCTGTAGCTTTTAGAAGCTTCTAGGGATGGGGACTCCACCACTGCCCTGGGCAGCCTGGGCCAGGCCTTGGCAACCCTGGAGGAGAAGACTTTTTTTTTTTTTTTTTTTTTTTTCCTAATATCCAACCTAAACCTCCCCATGTGCAACTTGAGGCTGTTTCCTCTTGTCCTATTTCTTCTTCCTTGAGAGAAGAGACTGACCCCACCTGGCTCTAACCTCCTGTCAAGTAGTTGTAGAAAGCAAGTAAGCTAACTGTACTTGATAAGTAGAACATAGAGGGGGGGAAAACATAGTCTGGGTTGACTGGAAGCTTAAGCAGCTGCTGTGTCAAAGCTGCTTTAGAGATATCACAAGAAGCTAGGACTACCAACTGCCTTTCTGTCAAAATCAGAAGAGGTGCAGACCTCTTGGGGTCTCCCTTTAATCAGGTCATTTAAAGAAGGCTTCAAGTACCTAAAACTTAATCTAAACATGAAGCCAGGCAGAAAGGGACTCTGTCCTCCTCCTCTTTGCACAGGTACTTTCCAGCTGTGGGCTGTCAGAACGGGCAGTATTTTCAGAGCTGTTACGCTTCCTTGCAAAGGATAATACATCAGACTGGAGAAAAGGGTTTCATACCACTTCCAGTTTTTTACCCTCAGGATGCACTAGAAAAATCCAGCAGAATTATCCCCAAAGGCCTATGCTGAAGTGAAACCAGCCATGTAAGATCATCAGCATGTTTCATACCCCTAAGGGAATTCAAGCCTATTGCTCAAAAATGAGCAGAAGATGGTGGCAGTACCAGGAGCCTCACCCTGTTCAAGTGGCAGTGCAGGCCGTTGTGCAGGATGGAGTGGAAGTTCTCGAGGCGGCTCCCGTGGAAGGCGTAGATGAGGTCCCGCTCTCCCTTGGTCTCAGCAAACTTGGTGTTCATTTGATCGCAGTACACGACCTCGAAGAGGTAGTCTGGAGCAGGAACTGCAGCCCCAGACATCCCTGTGAGTTCTTGGATCTTCTCGTACTTAAAAACAGGAAGGCATATGAGTGATGGTTTCTAGGGTTAGATTAGTCACTGGAAATTCTGGTTGCTGTCCCTCGGTCTGTCGTACTGCTCTACATATTTGGATTGTGCTTTCTGTGTTAGAATTTGACACTGTCACAATTCAGGAGTAAGTGGACAGTAAAAGTCCTAGCAATTTCCTGCTATAAATGCTAAATTATTTTTTCCAGGAAAAAAAAACCCAAACAAACCCCCTGAATTGTGATTATGCATTAACTGATGATGTAAGGGCAATATCACAATTCTACTTAGGCTACTAAGCTGATATATTCATCAGCTGATCTTGGAAGAGAAGGAAAAAAAGTGAAAAGAGAAGGCTTGTGTTTTTTCAATCTTTCTGCTAATCTCTCCAACTATTTTGATCCCTGCTACAGAAGTTCCGCAGTGGCTCTCGCCCTTCCCATTTTTGGGGCGGCAGGCAGAAGTACAAAGCTGTCTTTCTTAGCAAGCAGCAGGATCTAGCTCTACGACACCTGAGTTGAGCTATCTTGGTCTAGAACATGCCTGTGCATGCTACATTAAAGGGAGCAACTGACTGCAATCGCTGCCTATCATCAACTACTGACACCGATTATTTCTTCCAACCAGTGCTCCCAAAAATGTTATTTAAAAAAATAAATCAGCTGACCCTCACTATATACAGAAAAAGCTCACAGTGAGCTGTCAAGCTCTCACAGCTGCTGTCAGGAGGAAATACTCTCTCAAGTGCAAGTTTGCCTTAAAAGATAACTTCTAATTGAGACTTTCATCATTTCAAACTTACCTCCTGTTTCTTAGTACTTTGTATCGTGAAGACCTTAGATGATAAAATCCAACTAAACAAATCCCAGGTCCTTTTCTCTCTGTTTGTAGCAGGCTCCAGAAGTTCTTTAAGGCTTGGCAGAGCGTTGGTATCTGCAAGCTAACAAGACGCATTCAGTACAGGCTCCTTTTCATTGCGACTAAACAGAGACCTCTAGTGAAAACAAAACAATATTTCACCCTAAGAGCTTGTAAACAGAAAAGCAGCTTCTGGTTTGAGATACAAAGTTTCCCACAAACTGGATACAAATGTTTTGTTACTCGTCCTACAAATAAATACCAGGCAAGTTACAAAACATTTGTATTTACCAACACTATCAGTAAGGTACGCACAAAAATAACCAAAGAAGCTCCGGGAAGGAAACAGACCTTCGCAAAGCAAAACTGCAGCCGGGTAAACACGGGTGTGGGGGTGCTCAGGCCATCTAAGATACAAACCCAAATGAATTTGAAGGGCAAGCTCTTACAATGCCTTGTCTCCCGATACACGGCATGCGGATGTTTCCCTGTGTGGGTTTAGTGGTCAGGATCCCCCACTGTGCTTCAAACCCTGGATCTCTTGACGAGATTAAACCATTTATTCTGTTTCATTCGTAAACCTGAGGCGCCGCCGCCTTCCCCAGAGCAGCCTCCATACGCTCGGCCGGGGCTTCCCCCCTCCACCCGGCGCTTTCCTCCCCCGCAGGGCGCGACACGGTGCTCCCGGGTGGGACAGATCCACCCCCCGGCCAGGGAGCTCCGGCACTCACCAGCCCCTCGAAGTCCTTGGTGTCCCCGCCGGCGTAGCGGCCCGGGAAGGGCCTGAGCGCCGAGTCCCGCTTGTAGCTCTGCAGCGCGGCTGCGAAGAGGCTGCACCGCAGGTCGGCGGCCAGCGGGTCCCTCCCCGCCGCCTCCTTGACGCGGGAGGCCGCCTCGCCGGGGCCGGGCGGTGGCATGCCCGGCCTGGGGCTGCCGAGCGGCGGCCGCTCCGCGGAAGGCGAGAGCTCCCCGCCTGGGAGACCTCGCCCCTTCTTCCGCCGCCGCGGCCTGGCCCCGCCGCCCTGCTCCGCTCCGCCCCGGCCGCCTCCGCCCGCCCTCCCTGCCGCCGCTCCGGCCCGGCGGCTGCCGCAGCGACGGCCGCGGTTGTGCCCGTTGCTTGGGGGGGGGGGGGGCAGGAGATGGCGCCTTCCCTTCGGGCAGAGACGGGGATGGGGATACAGGGGGGAAATGGCACCTTCCCTTCGGGCAGAGATGGGGATACA
>JANHGN010024868.1:1523-25863 GCA_024605025.1 Megaceryle maxima
TTTCTGTAGAAATTATTCTTTAAAGAATACAAGTTAGATAATAGCACTATATAAAATAATTTTTATTCTTAATTTTGGAAAAGCTTTATCTTTCTTCTCTTCTGAAAAGTAATAAAATACTAAATTTAAAATCAAGATCTCTTGAAACAATGAAGGTAAAGAACAGAGGAAAATCATCACTGAATTTTTCAGTATAAACTAAATATTTAATTTCAGTTTCTAACTGACAAACTGTAGCTGAAAGTGATATACCTTAAAAGAAAAAGTTTTAGAAATCTGTATTTTCTAAGAAGAAAGAAAACTAGAAAATTTCTGAGCACTTCTACTGAATTTTCAGATGAGTCTAACTGAAAACTACTCAGAAAATGGGATTGTCATTCTACTGTTGGATATTTCTCTGGTTTTACAATGTTTATTATTATGATGTTGTCCTTTGCTTGTTTTAGTTCCAATTATCTTGTCTTTTGCCCATTCCGGAAGTGTTTTAAATCTAATGACTTTGGAGGTGATCAGCACCTTTTACGGTGTGTGAGTCCACTGTGCTCAGAGATGACAGTGTGGAGGCAAGATGTAAATTGAGATCTCTGCCCTTTGGGTTATGTAGAATCTGTGCAGGTGACCTGCTCCTGAGCTGCTGATGCTTGTGCTTTCTTGATGTATGTTTTGCACATTCTGTCCAAGTCCATGATGTTTATCTTTGGGGCAACCTAGGCACGCAGAAAATTTGATGTTTCTGGAGCTCTCTTTCTGACAACAATATTTCCTCTTTTTCAATCTCAAGTTCCCTGTATAGGAGCTGTGTAGGTATTTGTATAATGGTCCCAGACATATTTATGTAGTCCATATTTATGTAGATCCTCAGAAGTTGTCAGCAAGGCTGACTACCATATCACTTAGAATAAGGGATTTCTGTATAAAGTTGTCAAGTTCAAGGGTACCTCTGCTGCACATCATTCAATTCTCATATCATTATAACAGTATTGTAAGCATGTATATTTTATGCATTTAGAAAGGTATATAAATATATACCCTTATCCTGGTGAGATTCCACATTTGCTTTGTTCTTGCCTTATAAACTGGATCCTTACTTAAGCCATCCCTACTTTCACCTGTAATATTCTTTACTGTAAAACTCCAGTGCCCACATCACCTAGCTTATTACTTCTCTGATTTATGTGTCAGATATACAAACAAATGTTGAATATAAAGCAGATAACTTGTTGAAATACTCCATCTTCTTTGTGGCCTCGGGTTGTACACTAATCTCTTCATTCAGATGGTATATTATCATTTCTGTGGCAGATTAAAACCAACACAATGGTAAAGACTATATATTATCATTATTGCATAATTTGGGATCAGGAAAGAAATCTGTACCTTTCACCAACTGAACAAGTAAGTGTCCTTGCTTTATGAAGGTGAGTAGCAAGAGTTCAGTATTTTCTTTGATAGAACTGGTATATACTGTGCAGCTTACACTAGTAGATCATTAACTAAATGTGCATCAAATTCTTGCTAACAGATATATTTAAAAGGCATACCATAGCAGCACATTCCAGCAGAAAACCATTTCAGACTGATAATAATCTAAAAGTGCTGGGCTTCCACTGCATACTAAAGTTTCACATTGGTGATAGTTAGGAAGATGAGGCAAAAATGAAGGCGAGATATTTTAACAAAAAAAAATCACAGTTTCATTTATCTATATTTCCATTGTTTACATTTATCTTAAGTGCAAAACCTCTTATTTTTTGAATCTACAGTTAACATCTGTACATTGTCTGCTAACAAAACAGGGATGAAAAAGAAGCCGGAGTTAATTCTTATGTCCTACAGGATTAAGTCATGGATGCATCTCAAGTGTATATGCTTTGGTGTCCATCTAGGACTTGTGTATGTGACATTCATGCAATTATATTCCCCCAAAACACCTCACTACCTTGAAGTGTTGTGTGCTAAAGCATGAGCCTGTTTTATTCCTGCAAGCAATGATTTGTCTTTTTGCACAGACATTTTTCAAAATGTATACTAATTGAATTGTAGTCATTCATGGACCTTACAGCCAGCATCTGGAATGTAAAAATAATCTAATATTTTAACATTACAAATCAGGATGCACAGCAAAGTACATGCACTGCTATTAATATACCCAAGGTTCATTTTAAACAATGTAAGAAGAATTTTGTACTAGCTGGTGTCGCTTTTGGAAATCCTTTAAAAGCTTTTGCAAATCCTTTAAAAGCTTTTGCATAGCCTCAGATTTTGCCTTCCTTTCAGTCACTCTTCATGCTTGTTCCTTTAAGTCAGAGCACTGATAAAATATCACCCATGTTCTAGCATGTTACTTGTTATGAATGAAAATACAACTCATGCTTGTGAATATGGAGCGCATAATTAAGGATCAACAGATCTGGATTATGTGTTTCCTTCCTCTTTCAAATCAAGTGTAATATGTGGGCCAGTGCTGGAGACATGTACAATTTGAAAGCAAGACAGGAAATGAAAACATGCAGGTGTTCTCTTGGCTAGTGGGTGAGATTTAGGCAGGCACTCCTTTATGAGAAGATATCAAAATGGGTATAAATTTTGTGGGATATTTTTTGTATTTCTCAATAATATTTGCATCTCATAGATGGGTCTTCTGTGGCTCTTCCTCTAGACTTAATGATGGCAGATACACTGTCTTTTTCATTTGCTTATGCCTCTAAGAAACACAGAATAATCTTTGAAGGAGATCATATAATCTGTCAACTTCTACTGCTTTTCTAACATGTTTTATGGGAAATAAAAAATGATGAAAGACAAAACCTTAGAAATAAGATCCATAATAACTTTTTTGGTTTTTTTTTTTTGGAGGCATTTTGCAGGGGAGTTACTCCTTAAAAAAAATGCTTAGCTACTTTTAAGCCTATTAGTTACAGTGTTTGCTGAAGAACACATGTCTAATCCTAGAAATTGCATCAGGTAATATAGTCTATATAGTGGTCTCTGAGCTCAAATGAAAATATTTATGACAAAAAATGAAGTCATTTTCAATTTCAGAAAATGCATTATTTCCTTCAGTTATGACTCAGTCTAAAGTGGGTCACATAAAAAGTTATGTGTTAGAAATACTTGTGTCTTTGCCACTTGAATCTCACTAGTTGTTGAAAAGATCATAGGAATTCTGTCTGTTTCGTAATACTTTGCCTACTAACCACCCATATAGTAACATAGTAATACCCGAAGTAATAAATTAGACCATATCAAAAAAAGTTGCAAAAACTATCAATGAGTGGACAATGAAATTGTCATATCAATATTAGAATGCATTCTGCTAATCTGCAGGCTTTTGTAACAGCTGCAGTTTTTGGAAGAGAAGGAAATGTTTTGACAATTAAGATAAGCAAATTCAAAGACAGCTATGGTAGTGTTACCAATGGGGTCCTTAAATAAAACACTATTGTGATCATAATGCTGTTTAACCTTTCATTAGTAGACACCTCTAGCCATAGATAAGCATCAAATATATAGTAGCTTATAATGGTAATTTATACAGTGCTAAAGTAAAAATGTAACTATGCAACTAAAAAGAAAAACCCTGAAATTTGCATCTAGGCAAAACCTTGCTCTCTATAAACAAATGAACATGCAGACTTTACTGATGTATGGAGAATTTACTTACATCTTTCTTTTCTTCCTTCCCTGACCTTTCTATATGATTTAAAATTACATACTGATTTTTCTGATGTATATAGTCACAAATGTGAGTAATGGACATTAATGTATGTTGAAATATTAATGAAATTTGCAGTGCAAGAACTTTCTCATTTTCAGAAGGAAAACAAACTGATGTGAATATACGAACTATACTGGGGGAAGGCAATTCTGGTACATTATTTACAGTAATTGTGTTTGCAAGAGCTGTACTAAAAATGGCCTATGAAAGCTATGTAACATTGAAATAAATTCTCTTACATTCAAGGAAGCTAGTTAAGTGGATGATTTTGTTTCTGTTTTGTTGTTTGGGTTTTTTTGTTTGTTTTGGTTTTGTTTTGGTTTTGTATTATATTGTTTTGGGGTTTTTAGTTGTTATTGGAGTGGGTTTTGGGATTGATTTTTGGTTGCTCACTTGTTGGTTTTTTGTCTGTTTGGTGGTTTGGGTTTTTTCTATTTTGTTTTGTGTGGAGTTTTTTGTTGTTTGCTTTGTTTTGTTGTTGTTTTTTTTCCTGGCCAGACTAGTGAGAAGTGTTTAGAGATTTTTCAGTTATTCCGTGAATGATTTCAGGAGTACTTTTTTGTTCATTTCTAATTAAAAGCATTCAAATCTTATCCTAGATTTCCCAGTCTACGGTCTGTAATGCTAATATTTGACATAGGCTTTAAAAATAGATACCTGTCATACAGTGTATTCAAAATAACACTCAGACTAGAGTAGGTAGTTCAAAGGAGAAGACAGTTCAATCATCTGCCAATTAAATTACAGGACCATTCACTAGGTTTTCAAACTGTCCTGTCATTGTGAGGTGGAAGTAAACTAAATTTGCTTGAGTCAATTTATCCTAGGCCAGTGAACCACCAAATAGCTACTTTACAACCGCTACTACATTGTGGAAACTCGAGCTTCTTAATTATGATGTGAAAGCTTTGAGAAGTCAATATCTTTTCAAATTACTCAGTTATAAAACATGAGGTTTTAAAGCATTAAGATGAAAAAATCTGTATTCATAGTTAACCCATCCATCTTCTTACTCATATTTAATGCATTGTGAAATTTGATTACTTTTATTCTAAACATACACTTGTCCCAATATATATCTGATTTAGAAAAAATATTAAAAATTACTCTTTGTTTCTAAATTAAACATTTTTCTTTCTTTGCATTCAAGACTCACTTTCTGTCAGTGAGGGTGCTGGTAGATGAGAAGCTGGACATGAGCAGCCAGTGTGTGCTTGCAGCCCAGAAGGCAAATCGCACACTGGGCTGCATCAAAAGAAGTGTGGCCAGCAGATTGAGAGAGGTGATTCTACTGCTCTACTCTGCTCTGTTCAGACCTCACCTGGAATACTGCGTCCAGCTCTGGAGCTGTCAGTACAGGAAGGACATGGACCTGGTGGAGCGGGTCCAGAGGAGTGCCACAAAGATGTGTGTAGGGGAGACCTAATAGCCACCTTCTGAAGGGAGCTTAGAAAAAGACTGGAGAGGGCCTGTTTACAAAGACCTGTAGTGAAAGGACGAGGGATAATGGTCTTAAATTAGAAAAGAAGTGGATTTAGATTAGAAATAAGGAGGAAGTTCTTTACCACGAGAGTGTTGGAGCACTGGAACAGGCTGCCCAGGGAGGTAGTGGAGTCATCATCCCTGGAGGTGTTTAAAAATTGAGCGGACATAGCACTTGAGCTTATGGTCTAATGGATAGATAGATGTTAGGATGAAGGTTGGACTTGATGATCCTAGAGGTCCTCTCCAACCCTAATGATTCTATGATTCTATGATACTCCAAGTAAGAATTTTCATGTTTTTTGGACCAAAGAAATGAGGATTTTTAAAAGAATCTTTACATATCATGGAACTTCTGGTGGTATCAAAATCTCCCAAGAAAATAATGATCTGAATAAATTAATGAGGAATGTGTTCCTCAGTATGGTACTTGCACATTTCCCCTTTTTGTTACTGCTTCATATTAATCTGGGACAGAGCTGGGGATCATTATCATTTTTCCTTTTATTTATGGTATTTGCATCTATTTGCAAGAGTTGTGAAAATGCTGTATAATGAGAAACATCATAAAACACTCCTAAAATAAAAAAGTCTTCTAAAACCAGCAAAAGAACAGACTTAACATGGCAGTTATTGGTACAGTCCCCCTAGATATGATGGTCTTAAAATTTGCTTTCTTTGTAATGCTGCCTTTGTAATAGACTTTTATCATGTTTTTATGATATCAAAGTAAAAATAAAGTAAGAAATATATAAAAGGAAATTTTATGCCATGATATTTCCTGATTATGGGGAACAGAGACTCAAAATAAGGGAGCTAATATGTGGTGGAGGCTATGCAAACTCATTTAGAACGGATGATTTTACCATCCATGTTCCTTCTTATAACTGAAGACTGCTTTTGTAATATGTGGATAGTGTTCTTCCCAAAATGGAAAATACTTTTTCAAGGAATCACAGAATCACAGAATGTCTGAAAAACACTCTACTTACAAATTATTATTTTCCCAGGTCTAAGCTTTATGCTGTTAATTTTGTCTTCAGTCTTGAAAAATTATATGGAAGGCAGGACACTGAGTCTTAGATTTTATTAATTTCTTCTCTTTATTCCATTGTCATAGTAAAAGCTTCCCATTTATGGTAGTGAAATAGGCTACTAGAAATAATAGTCTGAGTATTAAGCTTTATTAATTTCTTCCCCTTTTTAAGGATGACCTCATCATATTCTACCACAACAACAAGAACATGAATTAAATTCAACAAGAACTAATAAAATGCTACATAATTCTCTGACTGTAAAAAGAAAAAAAGAAAGAGAAGAAAAAAGCACCCTAATTTATACACTATATAATAGAAAAAAAGCATGGTCAAACAGATCGAAGAGAGTGAGGAAGACTTATTTATTTCTGGATTAAAATTTTAAAAATAATACCAATTGGAAAAATCAAGAAATGTACAGGGAGTCACCTACTGAGTTTTTTAAAAAACTTATCATTGGATTTCTCAGGTAACTCTGAATACTTGCTGTCTCATTTGCATCCAAATTAATTTAAAGTTTATTTCATTCTGTTCACATAACCATTCTTGGGACATTTATTTTCTTGAAAAATCTCCTACTCTTCCTGTGTTAAACAGAACAGCAGCTGAAAAAACATCAAATCTCTGGATTGATCTGATGAGGGGTTATCAACAAAGGGGCCTGAATGTGGTTCTGAACCACATCCAGAGTGAAGATGACTAGAGTTGAAAGCAGGAATAACTCTTTTCTTAGCCAGTTTAAATGAGTTTTATTACTGGATTATGTGGATAGTTCATTTTGACAGAAATACTATAGCTATGCTGACAGTTTTCAGATTTGTGTATGTAGACAGGCTTCTATTTTGCTAAGCAATTTTGGTCACTACTAACCTATTCAATCTTTGTACTCATGTACCAGTTGGGCTTCAATCACATGAATATATGCCTTTTTCTCTTCATCTGAATCATTCTCATTGTAATGCTAGTTGTCTCCTGATGTCACGGTTCTCTTGTTCTATTAGTATGAATGTCATAATTTTACTGAATGACCTTTGCTTAATCTATTCCTACATCTCCAGTGAAATTTAACACAATCAGTGGATTGTGTGTTTGAAAGATAGACTGAAAATACATGGTAAGGAGAATTGAATTGCCTCCATTTTTAATTTTTTTTTTTCTTAAAATGTTTTACAAATAAAGCTGTTGTATATAGAGGACAGAATAAAATATATAAAGTAGCACCACAGTTTATTTTTCTTAAAATATCTTATTTCCTCCAGATAGTTATAATCTTTATTTTTAAATGTCTATTTGAGTCATTGAAAGGATTTATACTGTTTATAATCAATATTTTATGGTCTTACTAGGTGTAACTTACTAAGTTCCAGTTTTAGGATCAGGATTTGAAAGAATTAGAATTATGTATTTCTGGAGACAGATTGTTTCAACAGATCAGAACATTGGATCTTTAGAGTGGGGCAAATAGTAGATTTATATGAACTTTTTCATGGAAGAATAACCTTCCTTCATGAATGTTACCTTATTCAAATATGGAATTTACTTGTTTAGCACTAAATTATGGGACATGGAAACACAGATTAGTTAGAGACCTTTCATTCAGATGTCTGAGAATTGCTCAGATAAAGGCCATTCCTCTCCAGTAGCTCTTACAAACAAGAATAAAAAAAACTTGTGATGCTTACTCATACTCTTGCAAAACATGCCCAAAACATAAGAATCTGTAGGCTAACAAAATGAGAAGAAATTCAGTATAGACACCAAATAATTAATTAATCAGCCAGCGTGTTATAACTAGAAGTTTTCCTCAATTGCACATTGGTTGCCATTGCATATTGGTACCATAATTATAAGTCTGCTAGATAGTTCTTTTTGTACACTGTCACTTCATAAAGATCTATCACTCTTTAAGAAGTAGATTTAAAAGATAAAATCTGAAGAGGAAGGTAACACCAGTATTTCACACTGGAAATACATCTATCTGTGAATGGAATCTTAATGGTTCTCCACTGTTAGTCATCTTAAAAAAACATTCTGGAAACATCTGAGTGAACAATTATGGAAATTTCCTCCTAATACCTATTAAATAGTTTTTGAATTATGAACAGAATTGTGAGAATACATATTTTTTTCCATTTTTTGCTGTATTCTATTTAGGTTATTTTTCTGTGAATGTTCTCATTATGCCTTGCAATATCTAATCTTTATTAGAATCCTTGCTCAGTTGCTTAATCACACAGTATATAAAGAAATTATCTTCTGATCTTTTGACTTCATTCAATGTTATTTATGAACATATGGTAACAGAAAACTTTTATATATCAGATTTTTCTTTTCTAATTATTCAAATTATAAGAACAAACCTGGTAGAATTTAATAAAAATTAACTTTTGAAATAATTATAAATTTTATTAATCTGCAGAAAAGGGAAGGAACTTATATTTATATGTTTATACGTATGCATAATAGATGTTAGTATTATATATATGAAAAAAAAATATTTGGGCTTACTCATAAAAAGGAAACAAAAACAAGTAATTGGAAAGCACACTAGGTTTGGTCCAAAGACTCATTTGCAATCTTGTTTTCTTTGTTCAGACATCAGTTCTGCTGAGTATTTATATTGCAGAATGTAAACTAATTTATGACACTTACATCATTACCTAACATGCTGTTAATCATCTTCCATGCTGTGAAATGCTCTAATGTACTGTAAAATGCATCCTTTCTCTGTTTTGGTATACTCTTGATTCACTGCTTACACATTTCCTTTAACGAACTGAAATGAATGTTTTTAAAATGCTGTCTTTATACTTAATGGGAATCCAAGATGAAGAGTAACATGAACATACTGTACACAGATGCTTCACACACTTTCTGTACTGACTTTCCTTTAGGGTCACTTTATTCCCCTTAGTAAGATAATTGCTATAAAAAAATAGAGGGGCAAAGATTTTATTCATACTAGGTATATATTATATAAATAATTTACTGGTAGCATAGTGCACCATGAAAAGCATGGCACACTACATTTTGTTAGAGAATAACATAGTGAAAATCCCCTCTGCTGTCTTTAATGTTATAAATACAAGTACGAAGCAAAGTTTTGTGTCCTGTGGTATTTTCTTAGTTATGAAGATTTTTTTATGCTGACTTTACTTTCTCTCAAAGTCTGTACCCCCTTCAATGTTCCTTCTGAAATTCAGTATTTAGAGCAGTTAGATTATTTAAGCTATTTTCAACATGGATTTATCTCTTGCTTGACATGATGAATACCAAACTCAAGTGTTTCAACCACATAACACATCTGGAGAGTTCAGCAGCAGTGCAGCTTTTCCTTTTCTGTTAGCAAGGTTCAGATGAGAAAGGTGGACTCTGGAAGTATTAATTATGGCTAGATTCAGTGGCTTAGTCAATGATATCTGTAGTCTTTTTGCTACGACTCTTAACTACATGTGTATTTTGGTCTTAATTCTTTAGTACATCTATAGAAATTTTAGACTTCTGATTTTGAGGAACTCAGAATCTTATCTTCATCAAAGATTTGGGTAAGAGGATAGAGTGCACCCTTAGTAAGTTTGCAGATGAAGCTGGGTGGAAGTGTCGATCTGACTGAGGGTGGAGAAGCTCTGCAGAGGGATCTAGTCTGGATCACTGGGCCACGGCCAGTTCCATGAGTTTCAATAAGGCCAAATGCCAGGTCCTGCACTTTGGCCACAACAACCCACATCGGCACTACAGACTTGAGGAGTAGTGGCTGTAGACATGCCAGGCAAAGAAGGACCTGGTGGTCTTGACTGACAGCTGTCTGAACATGAGACAGCAGTGTGCCCAGATGGCCAAGAAGGCCAAGAGCATCCTGGCCTCTATCAGTAATAGTGTAGTCAGCAGGAGCAGGGAGATGATCATTCCTCTGTACTCAGAGTTGGTGAGACTGCACCTCGAACACTGTGTCCAGTTTTGGGCCCCTCTCTACAAGAAGGACAATGAGGTGCTGGAGAGGGTACAGAGGTGGGCTACTAAGCTAGTAAAGGGTTTGAACCATGTCTCTTATGACTAAAGGCTGAAGTATCTGGGGCTGTTTAGCCTTAAGAAAAGAAGGCTAAAGGGAGACCTTACTGCTCTGTACAACTATCTGAAGGGCAGTTGTAGCAAGGTGGGAGTTGGTCTGTTCTCCCTAGTGACAAGCAATAGCACAAGAGGAAATAGTCTGAAGTTGAACCAGGAGAGGTTCAGGCTGGATATTAGGAAGAATTTCTCTACTGAGAGGGTTGTCAGGCATTGGAATAGCCTGCCCTGGGAAGTGGTGGAGACACCATCTTTGGAGGTGTTTAGGAGGTGGGTAGATGTTGTGCTTAGGGACATGGTTTAGTGTTTTTGATAGTGCTAGGAGTAAGGTTGGATTTGATCTTGAAGGTCTTTTCCATCCAGAACGATTCTATGATTCTATATCTCATAGATATCAGTTCACATTCATCCCACAAAAACCTGTTAAGTAAGATTTTGAATATTTTTTATATATTTTATTATTATTATAGTATTATGAATATATTCAAAACCGTAAGTGTTTGTCTATGTTTAAGTACTCATCTGATCCAATTCACACCACTGATGCTGATGCCAGCTTCCATCATATTCATTCATAGCCTTCATAATTATCAAAGATATAAGTTTTAAGGAGTAAAATACTATGATTGTCTTTAAATTGCAGATAGTGACAAAACTATTCCTGAAAGCTGAAATTTGAGATCCCATCACAACAATACTATTTGGCTCTAAGGAAGAGATAAAGGAAAGAATAAAGAAACAATACAGAAAGATTTAATAAGCTCTATCACAGGAAAACATCCAAGGAGAGCCAGAAGATGTTTTTGGATTTTAATGTAGTTCATAGTATTTATGGATCAATCAATACTGCAAGTCAATTTGTCATAGAGTGTGGTATGCTTGTAGGACTTTTCCCTCCTTTACGGCTTCTGGTAAATTGTTCTGCTTGTCTTAATTTTCCTGTGTTTGATCTAGAAAACGTATTTTAGTAGTAGATCAGCCATATGTTACCACAATATAACATTAAGTTGGATGGCTTTCATGATTAAATTATGTAATTATAACTTAGAAGCTTTACACAGCCCCCTATAAATCTCATTTGGGATTTTTAGTCATCAAAGGACAATAGATTATCTTCTCAGATTGCATAAATCTTATACAGTTGCATTGACTGAAATTAAGTCCTCACTGAAAAAGAAGTATTTTCACACTGACTAGATCAGTTTAGTAATCTCAATATAAAATTCTAAATGCCACGAGACAGAAGTTTACCTGAATACAGCCAATTCTTATGAGTATAAGCAGTCATCAGCTGTTTTGTTGACCAGGATTACTGATGTGTTTCAGTTACATACTCAGAATAAAAAAACCCAGCATTTCTAAAAGTAAATTTGTTTGTTTTTTTTTTCCTCAGAAGATAATATGATCTTACTCTTAATTACGGGGGCTAAGAAGATGATGGCAAATGTTAAAATAACTTCTTACCTAGGTACTGTTATATTAGGAAGAGATGAAGTCCTAGTCTCTGAAATTTAACAGCTATTAAAAGTCTTTCTAAAAGTGGTCTACACCTGACAAACTTGATTCAATAACTATAGGCACCCTGACTTATAAGCCAATTTGTTTGCTACCTATTAAGAGAAACATGGGAACTAATGTATTCTGAAGGGTAAAAGGCCTTTGAATAACAAAAAAGTGATATAGCACACAATATTTTAAATAATGATATCCCTTCAGTTTTGATATTTGCTTTTCTAAATACTAAATGCAATTAGACTTAACCAATTTCTCAGTTAGTGGAGACAACATTCTTAGAATGGAGAAGAATAATTAAAAAAAAAAAAAAAATCTAGATCATGCAATCGTCTCCCTAAAATACAGCTTATGCCAAAGAAATTCAAATTTTGATTCTGTCCAAAAAGAAAAATCCAGTTTTATCAAGTCTAAGACGTTCCAGCTACTCTGGGATGCTTCACACTCAGGAGCACATTTCTTTTTTTTTGATGTTGTTGCCAATGGTGTATGGGAAGCCCCAGCAGATGGGTTCAGTTCAATTAATTAGTCAAGTCCACTCTGTTGTCTGGCTATGGTATGGAAGGCAAAAGTTGAGCTTTGTGTGCTAGTCTTCAGTCTGAAGTGAATTTGTATAAGTGAATTTTAAAATCTGTTTATAGAACAAATGTTGTCAGACTTTTAAATCATAACCACTGTTTTTAATGCAATTGTTAATTGATACTAGTGCATTTTAGGATGAATGATTTATAAATAAATGTCCATCACCAAGCCTTTCACAAGTATTTATACACTTGAAGCTGAATGGCAGAATGGGATGGTAATACTGTAGAAAGAACAATTCTGGTCTGGAGCCTTGCACAGAAGTTTTGTGTTCTGCCCTCCTATTGCTTTGTATGCTTTTTGCTTCAGAAAATTGTACACTCCGTTTATATATCCCTATGCTAGCTTTTGCTTCAAAACAACAACAACAGAATAATTCTATAAGGAAAAGGAAAGACCAGCACTTTTTGAGGCAGTTCTATGAAGCCATAGATGAAATCATGCAAACAATAACTGAGACCTAATAAATTCAAAGATAAATACAAACACTAGTAATTTTGTGTTCATTGTATACTGTGGGGTAGGAAGGGAGGGGATAAAATGAAATTGAAAAAAAAAAACCCTGGAAAAATTCCCCATAATTTTGTTCATTAACTCTTAAACACCTGGTAAACACATCCTATTAACTCCTTTGTCATAAGACTTGAATTCAGTTTTTCTAAATATAATGAATGAGAAATACTTCCTTTACTACTTATACCTTGTTGCTGACAAATAGCTAGAGACCCACGTTTTATTTGAGCAAAGGGTAAAATTTGCAAGGAATTAATTTAACACTATGTATCTTGCAGCAACATCTGGATTATATTATGTTTGTGTCAAAGGCTTGTTTGCAGCAAGCATGGAAGTTTGCTGTTGTTGTTGGTTTTGTTTTGGTTTGTTTTTTTTCCTGACATTGTATGGTTTGTTATTATTTCAGAGCATTACATTATAGTACATAATACATATATCTTGCCTTTCATAAAATGCATACATTATTTTGAAATTCCTTTGGATTTACTAATGAATTTATTTAACAGATGCTTAAATTCTAATACATCCATTTTATGAGGTTTTCTATAACACATATAGACTTTAACTACGTTAATATTCTCTCTGTTACTTTTCTGTTTGAATTTCTAAAGAATTTGCCTACCTTTTCTTTTCTTTTTACTTTCTTTGCTCTTCTAGGCACCACTCAAGGCAAAAATCATGAAAAGTTCCACTTCAGATCCTCACTTATAATTTTTGTTTCTGTCTAAAGAGTAGCTCTATTTGTAATGATCTAAAATAAACCGTGGGGAATTCTGAAGTTGTAGTCTAACAAACTCATTAAAATTTTGGTAATCTTTGTGGTCCTATAGGAATCTTTGAAATATTTAAATCTCTTACTCTTTTGTATCATTATCAGATTATGAAAGAAAAAAAAAAAAAAAGAAAAAGAAATAGAAGACTATGAAGAAACTCAGAAGACCTAGCCTGCCTCCTGTTCATAAATGGATTAGGATCATAATTTTCAATATACAAGCAAAACCAGCAAAACCATAAGGGAAATTCATCAGCCTCCCTAGTTAATCCATTTTAATCTTTGCCCTTTTAGGTAAAAGGGTTTTTCTATTCTAAATGTTAGTTTTTGCAAAAAAAGCAGTGATTATTTTCTTACCTCGCTGGGCAGAGAGTGTAGTAAATTCTTTTATATAATAACTTCCTAAATATTTAAAGAATGTTTTGATGCTTTTCCTCAGTCTTTTGTTCTGTAGATTAAGTAAATTTTTTTTAGCTTTTCATCTTTGTTTTCCAAACCCTCTTAACGGCAACACTTAATATAAATAAACAAGGATGCTAATTTGCCTATTCTTCCCATACAGTGGAATTAAAAAGGTAGAATCTCTTCTAAAAGACCATTGAGAGAAAAGGTTTATTTTACAAAACCTACATAATTTTCTATGTGCTCATGTTGGAATGTTTCAGAATGCCTGTTTCATTATATTACAATCGTCCTTTGACATACAGGGATTCAATGTTCTGACTGAGAACTGAGTACTGAGCAGAGCAGGATGATTTTTTTCTTGTCCTTTATCCTCCTAATGCACTCCAGAAAGATGTTTGTCCCATCTCCATTGGTGTTCTGTGCTTGACCCTTCTTCACTCTGTCATCTACATTTCTGTCTGCAACACCTTGACTCTCTAGTTACTTGCAACAGCATGCATTTATGCATCTGATTTTCCTGGAAGTAGTTCTTTCTACTTCTCTTTATTGAAGTTCTTTATGTTGATTTTGGATCTTTTCTTCATTTATCAGAAACAGTTTGAATTCTAATCTCATTATTCAGAGTTCTTGCAAAGGTTTATGCTATTATCTGAAAATTATGTTGATTAATTTTCCATGTCATATTCAAAATTAATGGAATATCTCAATTAATATTGATTGATTCCAATTAATCAAGCCTTAATATTCACTAGCTTAGTTTGTCCATTTTTATCTCTTAAAAAAAAAAAAGATAGTACATGAATTTCTAAATAAACAATATGTATAGTTCAGAATGCTACTTATAAATGAAAAGCAGAAAAATAAGTGTCTTTCTTAGAAAAAAGGGTCTTTTTCTAGCAGTAAGAATTTGCTTCATAGTTTTCAGCTATATATTGAATACTTGAGCATATTTTTACATTCATTCAATGTACTTTTCCATTTCTTCTAAGTGCAGATAAACATTATTTCACGTAACAGTGGCAATTGACACTCAAACTCAGTGTGTATTCATGTACATGCACACATCCACTTGCATACTTCTTTCAGCATTAAAGTTTTAAAAACATATGTGATTATTTATAGAAATTGTTAGCCATTATAGAAATCCTGCTTTATTTTCAGGTTATTCATAGACCAAACTAAGACAATTCATTTAGTACAATGCTAATATTTTTTTCTTAGGGTCATCAGCAGTATTTCTTTATGCACTGTATTCATCAATCTAACTCTCTCTAAGCCTTTTCTGTTCCATTGCATCTCAGAATGACATGATTGTAGAAAAGCAGGCTTGAAGGGACCCCTAAGGTTTTATGTGAACAGGTTTCATTTTTCCATCACAACTGATTAGTACCATGAAGCACCTCATCAGAGTCTAAGGCCAGTGATTACCTTCAGGTCACATAGCACAGAATTTTCAAAACTAAAAGCCTGCCATATGGGCTACAACAGGCAGCTTAAATAGTGAGCTGCTGTTGTCTTATTTTGACTGCAGTGGGATAAGGAAGAACAAGAACAGCACAGCCTGGACAAATCTGAGGGCATAGTAACCTCTGTTAGGAGGCAGTAACAAGGAGCTGGTGGTGGGTGAGATGGTAACATCTTCAGCTGACGCAACTGCCTCTGAAAAATTCTGTGTGAACAAGCCATAAATAATATTTTTGCAGAGAAGTATTTAGTGAATATCTTTCAAAGCCTGTATTGCTTCCTCTCTCTAAGACCTATGTGACTAAATTGCTGAAATAGAGCTTAAGCGTAAGAAACCACTTAAAGAAACCACTGCTAAACCACTATCTATTCTATTCCAAAAGTCATGGCAGTCCAGTGAAGTCCCTACTGACTGGAAAAGAGGAAATATAACCCCTACCTTCAAAAAGGGAAAGGCGGATGAACCTGGGAACTATAGGCCAGTCAGTCTCACTTCTGTGCCTGGTAAGGTCATGGAGCAGATCCTCCTGGAGGCACTACCGAGTCAGATGAATAACGATGAAGTGATTTGCTACAACCAGCATGGTTTCACCAAGGCCATATCACGCCTGACTAACCTGGTGGCATTCTATGAGAAGGTCACAACATCAATAGATGGGGGAAGAGCAACCAACATCATTTACCTGGACCTGAGCAAAGCCTTTGATACTGTCCCGCATGACATTCAGGTCTCCAAGCTGGTGAAATATGGGTTTGATGGATGGACAATTCAGTGGATAAAGAACTGGTTTGATGACCACTCCCAAAGAGTAGTTGTCAATGGGTCCGTGTCCAAGTGGAGACCAGTGACAAGTGGAGTCCCTCAAGGATCAGCACTGAGACCAGCCTTGATTAACATCTTCGTCAGCAACATGGCCAGTGGCATTGAGTGCACCCTCAGCAAGTTTGCTGATGACACCAAGCTGTATGGAGTGGCTGACATACTGGAGGGAAGGGATGCCATCCAGAGGGACCTCGACAGGCTGGAGAGGTGGGCCCACGCCAACCTCATGAAGATCAACAAGGCCAAAGGCAAGGTCCTCCATCTGGGTTGGAGCAATCCCAAGCACCAATATAAGCTGGGCAGTGACTGGCTCAAGAGCAGCCCTGAAGAAAAGGACTTGGGAGTACTGGCGGATGAGAAACTCAACATGAGCCATCAGTGTGCTCTTGCAGTCCAGCAAGCCAACTGTATCCTGGGCTGCATCAAGACAAGTGTGGCCAGTAGGTTGAGGGAGGTGATACCTCACCTGGAGTACTGTGTCCAGTTCTGGAGCCCCTATTACAAGAAGGATATGGTTGTGCTGAAAGGTGTCCAGAGTAGGACCACGAGGATGATCAAGGGGCTGGAGCACCTCTCCTATAAGGACAAACTGAGAAAGTTGGGGTTGTTCAGTCTGGAGAAGGCTCTGGGGAGACCTCACTGTGGCCTTCCAGTATCTTAAGGGGGCCTACAAGAAAGCTGGGGAGGGACTTTTTAGGGTGTTGGGCAGTGATAGGACTGGAGGGAATGGATTAAAACTAGAGATAGGTCGATTCAGGTTAGATATTAGGAAGAATTTCTTCACCATGAGGGTGGTGAAACACTAGAACAGGTTGCCCATACAGGTGGTGTAAGCCCCATCCTTGGAGGTTTTTAAGACCAGGCTGGATGTGGCTCTGAACAGCCTGATGTATTGGGAGGTGTCCCTGCCATTGGCAGGGGGGTTAGAGATAGATGATCTCTAAGGTCCCTTCCAACCCTGACAATTCTTTGATTATTATTAAAAATCCTCTTGAAATTGAGAAATATGTAAACAGATTTTCACCCAGGCAATTCTTTTCACAGGAGAAACATTTGGAAAAAAAAGAAAAATATCCACCACTGGTTTACAACCTGTATTCAACATATATTTGTCATTTTCTCCAACATTTTTATTATAGTCACCATAAAAACCATAAAAAACTCATCTGCAATGTTTTGATCACCAAAGATGTCATGTGAATGCTTTGAACAAGCAACAGGCTTTAGCATGAAGCCTATTGAACAAGAACGGAGGGAAATGTTTCACTGTTTAAAAGGTTATATGGAACCAGCAGTAATGAGGTTCAGATACTTGCTTTCTACCTCCAAATCATCCCCGAGAGGATCCAACAAGCTCCAAGTATGTCTTTCATAATTTGCTGAATAAAATGCCCATTCTTATTGATAGCACTTACCTGTCATTAATCTTAAATATTTAACATATAGTGAACATTGTGTCATTGAAACTAATAAAATTTCAGCATTTTGTGGATTCCCTATTGTCCTGGTCATTATTACTAATTAAGTATTACTATTTAGGGGTTAGATATAAATAATATAATCAGATTTGTATGTAGATAGAGCTTTTACAGACTGGTGTTACCTTTCAGCAAATCTTGGATCCACCTCTCAAGAATTAAGAAGTATATCAATTTGGAGTTTTGTTTTTAACCTACCTTTTGTCACTATCTTATTAAGGTATTTATTTTTAAAATTGAATTAATTATATATCTGTCTGTTTCACTGACATTGTGCTTCTATTTACAATTGAGTTATTTTTTAGAAGGGAAAGTACAAGTTTTATTAATGGAAATTAGACAGTTCCATCAAGCATGAAAATAATAAATAAACAAAACCAAAAACCAAACCAAACTGTAAATCTGGCTTCCTACCTGCAGTAACCAACTCTGTAGCCTTTCTGGACCCCAAATAGTAACAAGACATCTACATAGCTGTGCACCCAGTCAAGACAATGGTGTTCTATGCATGCACAATACAACTTTTCTACATCAAAAGTGAGTATCCCATGAATAATTTCATTACTGAATTTAGAACTCAGCTACAGGATAGTGGAATGACCTGCAATAAGTGGTGCCTAAAATGAAAAAAAAAAAAAAGTAAGAATAACACATTACAGAGTTTCAAAAATAACTTGAAGAGATAACAGGTTTTTGTGAGATGGATTTGCTGACTGGAATTCCCTCCTGCTGCTATTTCTAAGATTTTTGATTTCTTTTGCAATTACCTTGTTAAAATTGTGGAAGATATGTTGAATAATGAGATGAATCCAGAGAAAATTTCATGGATCAAGAAAGATAGGAAGAAAATACCTTCAAACAGAAATAGTCTTGGAATTAAAATCCTTCAATGAATCAGTACATGCAGACTTCTAACTAGGGTAAAAAGAACAGACGGCTTTAATATGCCTGTCTTTTCACAGTGCTGGGCTAGACAGTGCTACTGTTCACTAATAGGAATCTGTTATTACTTCTTTCTGGAAGAGGTGAAAGTACACAAAGACAAAATCTCAATTTTGCACTGAAGCCCAATATTTAATGGACTCTGAGGAGGTGGATTGGTGAGGCAAAGAGAAAAGAGTCTTTTTTTCTGTTCAGGACACATGGGAACTGCAGAGTTCCCAGTGGAATATTCTTCTTTTGCATCTCTTCTTTAAGGCAATAGAGCAAATATTTGATTATAGAATCATAGGTCTCGGTTGGAAGGGACTTTTAAAGATCACCTAGTCCAACTCCTATGCCACGGGGAGGGACATCTTTTGCTGGATATGTCTCTCAAAGTGCCATCCAACCTGACCTTGAACACTTCCAATGATGGGACATTCAGAATTTCTCTGGGCAATTTGTTCCAGTGATTGACCACCCTACTGTGAAAAATTTCTCCCTAATGTCTAATGTAAATCTAAATTTGAAGCTAAAAACATCACTCCTTGTTCTGTCACTACTTTGCTTTTCCTTGCCTACACACTGGTATGTATTTTGTTTGCAGACAGAGGGTTTATGTATTATTCTTTCTTGTTCTGACAATCTGAATCCTAGATCATCATCCACTGATGTAATTACAGAATTTAAATATGAAATTACTCTAAATTCAATAATTTTTAAATCAAAACAAGACAAATAAACCCCTTTCTTTAAAAACCAACAACAGTATCTCCACAAGTGTGACTCACTGAAAGAATTTTTCTATAGTGCTATAGGAACTGGGGATAAACCAGTAAATTGGTTATCTCAATGTATATTCATGTAAATCAAATTATCTTTTGGTATATCTAAGGATATATCAAGATATCCCAAGACAGCTATTTTGAATATCAAAATGTACTAGTACCTTTACACCAAATACTAAATTCATCAGTACCCTTAAACCCACAACATACTCTCAGAGCACTTGAACGTTTGCACTATTAGTAATAGTATTTTATGAAAAGTATGGCCAAAGCATTGGACTCAGAGAGACCATTTCTTCCAGAGATGCCACTGGTCCAGAGCACACAAAGGAAGAAAGAAACCAGTTGCTTGCGTACATGTTCCTGCCCAAGAAAAATATCATTATTCACAGGATATATAATTATCTTAAAATCTTAATATTTTTGTAGAGAAGTATAAACACATTTATGCTACTTGGTAGATTTCCCTGGGCACCAAACAGAATGGAATTTTGATGCAGAAGAAAAGGAAAGGCACATGAAAGCAGGGAAGATAAAAAACAAGCACAGTCCAGCAGGGATGCAAGAGACCCAGGAACCAGATAGAATTCTCTCATTACAAAAAATTCTACTTTCACAGTGCTTCCTGTTTTTCTGAACTCATGTAGTCCCCAAAGGTTGAGGGATCAAAGACTTTGCATAGAGTGTTCTTAGTCACTAGTCGTAAGAGTGTCTTTGCTGATTTATGACCATTACTTTTAAAATACAAGGTAAGTTAGTACGAGTCTGGATACAAACTAAAAGGTCTTTGATGAAAGGGGAAGATAGACATCTGGGGAGTGGGAGCTGTTTCATGATGACACGTAGATGTATTTTAGCAGCCAGAATTGTCAGGTTTGTGTGCATATGCCACATGAGTTCTGCAATTGTTAACTAGATGTAGACACCTACAGTTTAAAGACATGAGTGGGTAGTGACAGTAGAACAGACGTATATATGATGAATGCTATGAAGACATTTAACCCTAAAAGAGCTTTATACACCTAGGTTATGAGAGAAATACTACTGCCCTTCTCCTTTCTTCACTTCGCTGCAATGACCCGGTCTACTTGCACTTCCACTGCATTTCGGTTTCCATTTACACTTTCATTTTCTGTGGGATGTTTCTGTAAAATCTAAGCTTGTTCACACAATTAGAAGAACTAATGAAAAAGGTGCTATTCTCAATTTTGCAAATATCATATAAGATGTGTGAGCTTCCCACTAACAGTTAACGTCCCACTTAACATTTCCTTATGATGGAGATATCTACAAGAGACTTGGTTCTGCATTTCAGCTGCAGTCTGATGGAGTCTCTGCAAAATCATAGATTCCAGCATCTCCTGTACACACAATGGTTACATAAAAAATGAAAATGCAGCGTGAAGATCTGATTGTCTGATTAGGACCTCAGATGATCTGACATTTGTAATAAATCCTATTCCTGAACAGTTTAAATGTTTTGCTGGGCTTATTGTTTCATCCAAAATTCAATTTTTAAATTAATTTTCTCCTAAATCTTATATTTCCCACACAAGCTGTTGTCAAAAATTACTCCAAATGTTTTCAGGAGAAATTTTCTAGAGCAGTTTCTAGTGTTTTAGTAGAGAGACAATTTTTTTGGACTGGATTTGTACAGTCCCAAGGAGGTCTGTCAAAGGTTTATTGTAACTGCAATACCAGAAATTAACATGATACTTCTTATCCTTTTTTTTTTTTTTTAAATATGTGTTTATATAATTTTCTTTCAATGTAATTGAAGATATGTTAATTCAGACACGCAAAAAAAGTGTTTTTATATTTGTGTAGAGGGATGTAGTGGGAATCTTGCCAGAAAAATCATGAGAGCAAATTAAGGTAACGGATATTACAGATTCAAATGCCTACAGTAAATGCCACAGCAAGACTCCTCCAGCTAGATTTATTCTACAGCTTAGCACCAGTAAAGCTACTACAAGGATATTGATTTGACAGAATTTTATTAGGTAATTGGGTGAATTATGCAAATTAATGTCTAATTAACCACAGAACATAACTAGATTTGGGAATACAAAAAGCTGCAGATCTGGATTTAAATCTTACTAGGCAGTTTAAAGAGAAGGTTTGCCCAAAATGTAAAGCTCCCAGGTATAAAAGGGTGTTAGCTACTAGTCAGATTTCCTTATGGAGTTCTATTTAATCTGGGCAGACCAAAAACCTTGGAAATAAAAGTGGTAGATCAACATAAATAAGGAAAGAAAGTAATTCAAGAAACAAAACCCTATCATTTTCACATAACATCACAAGATAATATCTCAGTCAAAACTTGTCTGGATGAATATTTATAGGATGGCTTAAAGGTATTTCCACATAATGTCTGCAAAAAATAAAAAGACTAAGAGCACACAATAATACTTTGATATTGTAATGAATGAAAAACATACTATTATTTACAGTATTTTATCTAATTTCCTAATGCTCCTCCATTTCTTTGTGTGCCTTCTGTGTTTCTGTTTATTGCAACTGTTTCTTGTCTTGTGGACTCTGGGTTTCTGGGCTCCTGTAAAGGAGATTTGTGATTTACATATAACAATCACCTGCACTTTTCTTTCACATCCTGTCCAAAGTTCCACATTTTCAGGATGCTTCTCTTATTTCCCTTAGCACATCATTGAATCCCAAGTAACTACTTTCTCTAGCACTGCTGTGTAGTCTCTAGTGTTTGATGTAGGGATTTCAATTAATGCATTGTAAAGCACTGATTGTATTAGTGTGGATATACAGATTTCAGTTGAACTATTGAGATCTAGGCCAGCTCAAGGAGTGGACATTGTGCATCTGCAATAGCCTGGGATTATTGAGTTAAACCTATTTACAGAAAGGAATAGGTCTTGCAAAGGGAAGTAATACTCCAATACTGCTCTGAAATTTGTAAATCTTTGTGGTAGTGATTGATATTGATGATTCCACAAATATTTGAAAGTTTGTACCTGTGGATCATATTACAGCACTCATACTTACACTAAATTTTAAATAGTGCATGAAGAAAAATTTTTATTATTATTACTATTAATAGAATGAAATTAATCTGTCTTCTCATACTATGTGCATTTCTTCATATCCCTAGGCAATGATCTGCCATTGCAGTTCATAATCAGAATTAAAATTTACTATAAAGTGTGAGTAGATGATCCCAGTCAGGCTAAACATTGTCTCTTCTCAAAAGATCATGGTCTTGATTAAAAGGTGAGTCTCATACTTACTTGTCAGAAAGAGATATTTCTTTTATCCAGTGCTTGAGGAGACTCACAAACACCTAAATTGCTGATATTTACAGTAAATAATTTTAATATTTAAGAATTCTTTCTTGGCTTTTGTTTTGCCTTTTTTTTCTTTTTCTTCCTTTTTCTTGACCTTTCCTTGGAACAGAGATTTTTATTTTTTTTCTGCCTCCATACTCTATAACAGATGTAAAACCATATATTACAATATAAGACTGTTTTTTCAAATGAGAAAGATAAATACACAACATCTATCAATCTTATGCTGTGACATTTTCAGAGCACAATGCCAGTATTCATGTAAGAGTATGGCATAGTGTTTCTAAAGCTTGTTGCTCATCCCACTTGTAGTTTATACAGCTGCAGATTATAGATATCTGAAGAAATATTCACACAGACCAAGATGAGCACAAATTGTAAAGATGTAGCTATTAAATAAAGACACAAAGCCTTTGTCAGATTCCCAGTGAACAGAGTCACGGTAACACAGTTGAATCCCACAGTGATGCCACTGCAAGAACAGTAAAATAACTGGTGACCCAAGCCATGCTTTTGATCTGTTCTCATGAATGGTTAAGAACAACACATTGCAAAAGCAATAATGTTTACACAGTAAGAAATGACGTTGGGAAGTATGAACTCTTGGGAGACAAGGAAGTTGGAGGGAAATTATGTCAGGAAAAATATGTAGTAAGAATAGGGCTAAATATGGAGTCAGACATTCAATTTTATCTTATCACACTTGATAATGACAGACTGTGTTTATCTGTATAAGAATTTATGGTTGGTTTTCCATTAAACAAGTAAGAGAACACTCCTTGAAAGATTCTTTCCTTTTTGGCAGGTCCTCTCACTCAACTAGGTTTGTCAGGTTTTAAATATAAAGAACCAGGATTGTGTCAAGCAGACTAAAAAATACCCAACACCTTATATATGTGAAGTTTTTAATGTCAGGCTCAGAGTGGCTGTGATGCAGAATTTCTCTGCACAGGTGCAGGAAGTCCAATATTTCAAACAAATTGAGTGCTCATCTCCAGTTTATCTGTAGGTGTCTAGTAACTGCTTACTAGACACCTAGCAGCTTGGACACCTGTGCATCTAAAATAGTATCTGGTGATTATGAAAATTCTTGTGTTTTGTAGAGGACATGAAATTGATCTAACTACATAATCTAGTTTACCCTAAAATGATTATCTGTGAAACAATACTGAGGCAGCCTAAACCACAGTGCTGTGTTTGAGAACTATAGTGATTTGGACTCACAGTCTTTTTTTTGTGATTTGTATGAGTGGACTGCTGGATCATGTACATTGTCTTTCAAGTATTCTCATGGAAAAAAATACCATTATGGAGAAAAGGTGAAATTAAACATCTTTTCTATAATCGAACAGTACATCCTCCCTGAGAATTATAGTACAGGATCCTAAATATTTTGTGAGTGTTACAGTATTTTTGTCACATGTAGCAGTAAGATGAAAAATGCCTTTCATAGTACTTTTCAT
>JANHGN010024868.1:35367-53482 GCA_024605025.1 Megaceryle maxima
GGTCTGCACACCAAACTTTGGTAGTAACTCTAAACATGGGCTTTTATCACTGCCAGCAGCAGACACTGCCTGTGAAAACAGGCTGCTAACTTCAGGAAGTGAAGTTAGTTAGAAGAACTGATGTGAAAAGTAAAATCACTGAACAGAATTAGTTCTGTTCTCACTCAAACCAGGACTAACTGTTATAAGACCTAATTAGGAAGTGGGGGGGGGGGAAAAAAAAAGTCATATATGCATATGAGACAGCTGTGTATGGTATTTTAACCACTGAATACTGATGGTTAGAACACTTTGCAAAGGAGATAAAAATCTAATTGTCTTCAGAAAGGTGAATGAGATTTTACAGTTCTTCAGTAAATTCTAAAAATTGGTTACTTAAATAATAAATTATCAAAGGCACCATTTAATAGAAAGTAATTCAATTCATGAAACATTGGATGACACAAGATTATCTATGGATGAAGAATGCTTAATGAATAGAATACTAAAAAGATTTAGATAGAGAAATAACTTATTTTCAGATTCCCTGTAGTCAGACCTGGCTGTTTAGCTGCTCAGTTCTGTAGAAACTAGGATATAAAAAAGCTTTAGAGGACAGTGTCATGCATTCATGAATTCTAACACTAAAATTTTCCCCTCCTTGGAGATACCTGGCAACTAAGCAGAGCTTTTCAGTCTACTGTTTGATATCAGTTGCCCAAATTCATCATTCTTCAATTTGTCATTAACACATTTTATGTGATGTATGACTGTGTATAAATCAATAACATAAACTTCCTGTAAATTAGACCTTTAACTGACTGTAATGCTCATGTTTTAACAGCATCTTCCTGGTGAGTATTGATAGTGAGTTTTTGATCCAGAAAGGAATTTTGCATTCATGGATTTTTTTTTTAGATTTTCCTTGGATCCTATTGATTTTTAGCCTGTTAGCAATACAGCACTTGTATGGGTACAAAAATACAGAGAATGACTTATTCAATCAGCACCAAAAAGCTTAACATCAGAATTAATTTCCTTGTGCCAGATTGCCTGACACTGTCTTAGCTAAAGCAACAATGATTATTAGAGCAATTATTAGCAAAACTTTAAGCTTTTTATGTAGGGTGGAATAAGTGAATAACCACTGATTATCTTTTTCCTTCAGAAAGATTTGAGGAGTTCTTCCAGTTCACATGGAAACTCTTCTATTCATGTAAAATAGACCTACCTTGATAGGAACCCAGGAAGATTTCAGACAGATTCTGTTGCATTCTAATCTCATCTCATCATCTCATCTCATTCACCTCAGGACTCTGCATACTGTAAATAGCTGTTTATTAATTCAGATTTTGATATTAGGAAAATAATGAATTGATCCACCTCAGTTGTATTGTAGAAGTAGATGACATATGCCAGCAGCAAGAATGGAGGCCTGGAAAACACTATTTCAGAAAATCTCATCTCATTGTGATTTCTTTATCAGAAGTGTTAACAGATTTCAAGATACTAACTCTAGCTTGGTAGTTTTGCTGTTATCCTACTTGTCCCTTAGGCCCTTGTACAAAGCAGCTGTGGCAGGTTTATTAAACTGCCTATATTCTGCCTTTCTACGCACGTCCTTGACACATTTTGATGAGAATCATCTCACTAAAACCTAGATGAACTCTTCTAGTCCTAACCTGTTTCTTGGAGAATCACAAGAATTTTTTTTACTGTACAATAATCCTCACAAACACACTGTCTATTTGTTTGCTCTTGGTAGTAAACTCATAAGGGACCTATAAGGGCTGTGAAAGAGCATGTAATGATTTAACTGACAAACTGAATGGGTTTAAGAAACAAAGAAAGAACTGTGGAGAGAACTGCCACATGGAAAGTATAAGTTTCGGCTTCACCAGCTGCCATCTATGAAAACAATCTTGAGCTACAGGTTGTAAAATCAATAAAGAAAAGCAGAGGAAAAACAATCATTGTGAAAGCAGAAACTACTTTCTTTTGAATGAAGAGGTAAGGTACTTTTTCTGTCATTTGTAAGAGAAAAAATCTATTCAGCAAAACACATTTCATACCAGACTGGCTTTAAGCATTGAAAAATCAAGGTCTCTTTTTAATGATGGGAAATATGTTATACTAGCATAACCTGCAGGACCCTATTATGAGGAACTTTGCCCATCTCTTTCTGCAAAACAATTACTTCCATATTTATATCTGGTGAATTTGCACCTGGAATATTATATCCAAATCTTGCTACCCTTTTATTGGAAAGATTCTGTGAATTGAAAAGAAATGTAGAAAAAAATGGAGAGCAGGCTGAACTGGTTTATGCTTAGGGGAATATTATCTGTATCTTAGACAAGGAGATTTGGAGTTTTACGCATTTTCTGCATAAGGTTTTAATGTTATTAATTGTGATATATCTGATCTGCATCTGCGTTTTTAGAAAAAATATTGTATTTGTGAATGATGCAAAAACACCAGTCTTGGCTGATATAGTTAGAGGTATTTCTGCATTTGTACTGGAATGAAGTAGATGACTTGAAAGTTAGTCAGCCTTTTTTCCTTTCCAACAAGTTATCCGTGGTGGAAAGTATCTGGATGTTTAGATATGTCAGATCCTTCAGAAATTAAATGTTTATAAAAGCAAAAATGTGGTGTGGGATTTTTACCTTGTCTTTCTTAATGAATATATACTACTATAGATTCCCAGGACTTCAGTGAAATATTATCTTTTTTTAAAGGATTTTTTACTACTATGTTCAAAACATGGACATGACCCTACAGCCGTTGTTTAAATCTGACCTATACCTTATTTGAAGTGGTCTGGAATGAAAGTTTCTGGTATGATTTTGGTCTCTAGTCTTTGAACATAAACTTCTTATACACTTATGAATATCTGTTCATACCCATTTCTCTTAGGCACATGTTAGGTTAATTTTGATCTGTAACAAAACACATTTTGAAATCTCAGATATTGCACAATATAAGCGTAATTGCCCTCGTGAAAGTTTTCACCAAGCTGGTCAAATAAGGAAAACTTTACTCAAAACTAGCAATATTTAAAATAGATGATACTTTGAAATAAATATAATTTGTAAAATGTTATTCACATTTTTATTTTCATGTTGGCCAGTTAATTATGCAGTATGAAAAGTTTTCAACAACAATTTATTGAGAGAGGTTTAACCAGTGAGACATAAAATCTAATGGTATTTGTGAATGTCGCACATGTTCCTCCTGACTCTAAATCACTAGAGTAGAAATAGCATGGTTTAGAGATTTGGAATGAGATTCGAGGAAAGCATGTTTTCTTGTTGTGTCACTGAATAGACTAGAATTAGTCAAATTAATTCTTTTCTCAGTGCTGCTATTTCTATGTTAATGCAGAACAGAGAGTGACCTCATTAATGTGGTTTGATCAACCGACGAAAATTTGTAGCTACTATCCAGTGTTGTTGTCATAAGAAAGTTTTGTTGAAAGGGTGAGAACTGACTTTCTGGGATAACTAGTTTTAAATGTGGCCTGAAATGCCTGTTCTGAAATAGATTAAAGTAAGAGAATTCAGATTTTATTATATTTTCAGAAGGCAAGAACAAGGATGTTTTCCTGTTAATTTCTAATGAAGTACATGAATTGTAATGCATATTCTACTGTTTGTGAATAGGGAGCAGCATATTGTGAAACTATTATCAGTGGCTAAACTATATCTATATACAACATGTAAACTGTTTCGTTTTGGTTTTTTAAAGAAAAAAACATGTAAGAAGGCTACTCTTTCTTATTCAGGAACATAAAAAAGCATCTGAGGTTACTTAAACATAATTAAAGATGAATAAAGGTGGGGCACAAGTATAAACTTATTCTTCAGGCAGATTTGAGCTAAGATTTTGGCAAGGCTTTATAAGAGGAAACGAAAAGATTTTCACAGATTTTCTTTTTAGAATAGCATAGGTAAGCCCATAAAAAAGGATTCCACTGATTGCAGAGGGAAGTTCTACTACAAGAGATAGAACAAGTACCTCACTTTTAGGTAGTAAAAATCAAATAAAGTGCATGTTCTAAATGTCTATAAGAAATCTGGAATTTTCTTCACTTCTTCTCAAAGTTCAACTTGCTGGAAAAAGAAAATAAGGAATAAGAAACTGTTTTCACTTGCTTGAGAAGGGTACTGCTGAAAGTCTGTAAAACTTCATCTGCATTACTAGTTTATGGGCTTAAAGCCTAAGTTTGGTTACATAGCAGTAAGATTATAGAACTTGAGTGTAAATTAAAGAGCCTGATCTAAACTTTTTTATCAGATTAGCTATATTCTTATCTTCATGGAATGGAATTTCATTGTGCAATTGTTGAATTAGCATCACATTTAAAAGTATGAAAATATTTTTCTTCAATGAAAAATAAATACATCATCCTTAAATTAAATTTTTTCCATCTTGGTTCTTAAACAGAAATGAATAGAAGTAGAAACTATCATTATACTGTTGTCACTATACAGCCTAGAAGGTTCACTCAAGAGGAATTGGATCATAATTAGAAAGCCTTGAGAGGGGTGGATAGGGCCATGATATTTGTTGAGATGCTCCACATGGCTGCTATTTCATTACCTGATTCAGAGCAGTGTATTAACCTGGACAGTATTAAAACTTCCTATTGTCCTCTGTCCTCTGGTCTAATATATATAATTCCTTCAAAAAATGACAAAAATAATAAAATCAAATACTTTTGTTCAGAAATCAGAAAGTGGGTAAAAATAACTGAAAATACATGTTCAGATGAATTGTCAATGTACTGAAGGTATAGCATCTCTTTTAAGGAAAACACAAGTGGATTATGAAATTTAGTACTAAAAAAAAAAAAAGAAAAGAGAGAAAATAAAATATGCATCATTATGATTTCAGGACTAAATAAAACTTGAAAGTTTCTAATCTGTGAATGACAGTAACCTATATGTAACATTCCTGATCACTGAATTTATGTGATTCATCAGTGTTATGCAGTCATGGGAAAGGAATGAGTTTGTTCAGTCTGTGTTACCCACTCCCAGCTTTGATGTCTTGGGGAACATCCATCTGAATATAGTGGTAAAACTAACCTGTAACAGAATCATCTTTTCTTTCTCTTGTTACTTAAGCAAAAAAAGGTTTAAATGTAGTGATGAAGGGAGGTTTGTTTTTCCCCCCTTGGTTTGTTGTCTAAATATTCTGTCCAGTGTAAACAAACAGAATTTAATATTTAATATAGCATCACTAACAAGCTAGGAGAGGAAAATTACATTAAAAAAAAGTCACAGTAAATTCCACAGTGGGCATTAGAGGGGGAGGAAGAACACAAAAACTGTTCTTTTCTGGCAGACTTTCCTCGTCTGTAATATCATGAATATATGGGGTCACTAAATAATGGAAGGTAAAGATAATGATTTAATGGGTGCCACTGATCTTTGAAATATTTCATCTGAATATCCACTGTCAATCTCATTTCAGGGAATCTCAGTTTGCTTAGGTATAGAGAATCATTCTGGAACAGTATTTTTCACCATGCTGCTTGACTTCTAAAATGGCTAATATGTTTCCAAATGAATGAAAAAAAAAGCAAAAAGAAAAAAACAAACAACAAAGAAACAAACCAAACCAAACCAAAAAGTAAAAAGGAAAAAGTAACTTTGATTTGAAGGTGTAACTGCATTGGAAATAGCTGCTCCAGCATCTTTTCTACTAATTCTAGATTGTTTTGTGAATTTTGTAATTTATATTCACTCTAGGTAAGTAGAAGACTATATGGAAAGGCTAATCACCATTTGAAATCAATGTGCAAATTCCCTGTGTACTTAGAAAGTACAAAGTCAGATCCAATGCAATAAGTTACATAGTAAGACCTTTCTTGAAAAATAATACATAATGGAAAAAGGATTAATCTTATCTAACATTACCTTTCAAAAGTTAAACATCTCTTCTAAGCTTTTTTGCTTATATTCTTTTCTTTATGATCACTGGAGAGACATAAACACCCATTGTGACTTGAGTTGTTATCTGCCCATTAGGGAGTTTAGTAACCCGCTTTAAACAAAATGTCTAACTTTTGTATGACTAGTGTTAGTGTGTAATGAGTTCCAGCTGTTAAGATGTTTTAGATTAGGTGTAGCTAACTGATTTTAGAAGTAGAACTTTCAACATATGATGAAATCTTATGACCAGTTTGGGAGAAATCTTAAAATAGTTGGCTTAAAATAAATAGAACAATGAATGGGACTCTAAATTTATACTGAGTACATGAGGATAGTATGAACATCGTGTCTGAATATTGTACCTAGATGAAAATCGTCCATTGTTAATCAGAAAAAATATAGTCTTTAAAACTGGAAAAAGATAACTTTCTGATTTATCTGGAACATTGTAAATGCTATTTCAATGGCTAAAAATACTGAAATAAGGATTTTTGTTTCTCTTTGACTTTGAACTAATTGGATTGTGTCTAGTTTAAGTTTTAGATGAAAATTTGAATCATTTATGATATTTGAAGAAATTTCCTGTTCTTCAAGATTATTCAGTAAAGGTGGAGAATTAGTCTGATGTATTCATGACACGCTCTCTCTTTTAGTCCTACGAGAGAAAATTCTGAATGAAGATGATTTTCCTGAGCACCTTATCTTACTTAAGAGTCCTGGTCATATAATTTGAATGTATACCTGTTATTGAAACTTTTTTGTGGGCTATAATATGTCACTGTTTTAGCTACAGCTGTAAATTATAATAGGTTTCCAGAATGGTATACATTTTATTTGATAATCACTATCTAAAGGTATCCTTTTTTATGTACTATACCACAGCTGGGGAAAAGAAAAAAAAAAAAAAAAAAAGCATCAGACTGTTAATTTGCTTTTCATTTTCTTTTTGCTTAGTTTGCAACGTGAAATGGATTTGGAGCAGCATTTTCCTGTGCAGCCACTGTGTTAATACAGAAGATAGTGAGATAATAAATTGACATGAGAGATTAATCTAAGCCATACATTTTTGCCCAACTTAGTAAAGGATTCAAGAATACTGGACTTTTATTCACAATGAATACTACGCTAAATTGACATAACAATGGAAAAGTTGTTCAGATGAAAATTATTTGTTCATTGGAAACACCATTTTCTTTAGAGGTAGTGCCTGATGAGTGTTTTCCCTTATGTGATGGTTCCTAATAAACAGTATCAAAGTGATGATAGTGCAACTCAAAACTATAGAAAATATAAGTAGTTTCATGGTTCACAAATACAGAACTTAAGTATCTTGCAGAGATTTGTGAATAAACTTTAAAATGTACTAATAATACAGTTTTGATGACAAGCAACTTTTCAGGAATACTTATCTTTCAGTTTTACAGTCATTAAATCTTAACTGTTTCACAGGAACTTTTTATTTTCAGACAGAAACCAACACCATACAAGAACAGAATGTTTATAAAGACGTTTAATTTCAGATTTCAGAATTGTTCTGAAGTTGAATTGAAAAAACAAAGCAGAGATGTAAGTATAAAATTGCAATCAAATTCATATTAAGAAAAAATATTTACATTGATTTAATGAATAACTTTTTATCCTCCTTTTACTGCTTTTAGTTCTTCTGACTGTGATGCAAAAGGACTCACCACACATATAAATTGAACTTGATTCTGTGACTGAAGCTTTGTAAAAGTCTACACAGAAAGAAGAGAATACTGTCTACAAAACTGAGAACTGGAAAGATAAGCTCCAAAGTATGGTAATTTGAGACACTAAAATATGAAGTCAAGGGAGTTCACATCAATATTTTTCAAGGCTCACAAATAATCCTTTATGTGAAAAAACAAAGTGTAGTGAAAACTACAATTACATAACCATACTGTCAGTAGGTAGGGGAATGGGGTGTAAAGCTGAGAAAAGAGGGTTCTGGGTTATTTCAAACTCGATGTTTTGAAAAGGTAGCAATTTCATTGGACAAAGAACATGAAGCACTTCTGGGAAGTACAAGCATTTTGAAACCACCAGAACAGCTTGCAGATAAGTAACAGCAGCAGTTAGAACTTCTAGTAGCTGTTTGGCACAAAGAGAATGAGATGGATTCACACTAAGTCTTTAGAGCCCTGTACAATTAAATATATTCATCTCTCTCTCTCTTTTTTTTTTTTTTTTGTGTGTATTTTTATATGAGCTTTGCCATAAGTATCTGAATGTTGCTAGAACAGTGTAATTGTAATGATTACTGGCTGCCCCTTTGTGGGAATAGACACAAGCTATTTAAGCAACTCTTTTGAAAGAATGAAAATAACCTAAGTATAGACATTGAAAAGCATTACAATATTGCTGATAAATGAACCTCTGGATTTATACATATACCCAAATTTTCCATCAAATACTGCAGTATTCATTTCTGGGGTTTCAGTTCAACACTTCAGAGAGCTTATTTCTCAAAGACCCTCACTACAGCTAAAACCACTAACATTGTACATCTTTTGAAAGCTAAAAGTCATTGAACAGATCTGTCTATGCTAACTCTTTGGAAAACATTTGACTGAAGCAGTAACTGAGCCATATTTCTGCTGAAAATGGTTTCTAAGAACATGGAGGGAGTGGAATGGTTTATCAACCCTATCACCTTGCCTCTGCTACTTAGTTCTAGTAGGTAAATCACAGACTGAAGGAGAAACAAAGACACTATTATTGTGTTCAACCATTTAAACAGTATTCAGACAGTGAGATGATGCTCACTGTCACCTGACACAGAAAAAGATGAACTCTTCATTTGAAGCACAAGAGATAGTGCCAGGCAGTTTTAGCTGCTGTTTATATTAATAACATGTTTTAAAGGGTCTAAGCTGAACATGTGTGTGCCACTGATTGATACTTTTCACACATTACTTCCCCTACTCAGTGTGCTAGTTTAGTAATTAAATTTGTAAATGGTGCACCAAGAAATCATGGAAGTATAGAGATGCCAGGGGTTGCCATGCAGGCTCACTGAGAATTTTCTCCTTGTAGCCAACAAGGACTTCCTTCATTCTTTATGGAAAAATTCCAGTAGCAAAACCTGATTAAAAGAGATTAAAACTATCTTCCTTGTTCTTCATTCCTACAAATTCCAAAAAGATCCTTGGAAGTAGACTACATTCTATGATACAGAGAAAGGCAAATCTCAAAATGAAAACACAGCTTTTTTTTTTTTGTCATTGTGAACTGGATAAAATTTGTTACTTATTGCCTCTCTGGTAATCTCATTTAAAGCTAAATAAGCAAAGCACACCTAATAAAGAACAGGAGAAGGGCAATTCCACAGGGAAAATTAACACAGATTTTCTTGGGTTTAACTATAAAAAACTCTAATGCTTCTAAAGACAATTTTTTATCTTTTTATTTTCTCCACAGAAGCTGTGCATGGATGGGTGGTGAGGGCAGGCAGGGAAATCCTTATTTTCTCTGGAAGTTAGTTTTGGAGGTCCTGAAGCATAGGATTGTAGACATGTAGAAATGAATAGAAATGTAATATAAAAACATGACAAAAAAGCATCATTTAGATGCTTTATTATGCCCTCAGAGATAACAAAAATCATTACAGGTTGAAAATGCTACATACAGTATCACTTCTGTATTGATAAACAATCTGTTTGATAAATGTATTTGGAATAATCTTAAAAAAATTAGCTCCTTGTGCTAACCACCTTATTTAGAAAAATGTTAAAAACTTGAGTGTTACTGGATGAAATATTTTCCCAGTTACCAGCTTAATTTTATTCCTGAGACATTTACGTCCATTTCATCATACATCAATATTGCCCATAAATATCAAGGTGGGAGTTGAAATTGAGTACTGGAGGTATTTTAAAGGTCATCATACCTTCTTTCATATTCTGGGGGAAGAGAAAACATTCTGAAATGTTTATGTTAATTATAAGTCCCAGGCAGTTTACCCTGAAATAGGTTTATATTCAGAATCTTGTCATGAGCAAAGCACATTTTTAATATGGAACTAAGGATTTATTGTTAGTCTAACTTAAATTTTAACATTCTAATAATTGTTTAGGGTTTTTTTTTTTTCTGGAGTTGTGCTGCTGCACTGTTCTTCTGGGTCTTCATTAAACAGTTTAATCCAGTTCAAGAATAGAAAGGGAATGTATAATCATTTATCAGTATCCTGAGGTCTCTTCTGGGAAGAAATGTTCTTCATAGTGGAGTTTTCTTCCTTCTAGATTTGAATTTACTTGGGGTTGGTTTTATAACTTTTCTTAGTGGTTTGCTTACTTTATTTTTTTGCATCAGTTCCCAACCAGTGTTTGACTATATACCTGCATTGTCTCTAATTACATACTAAGCTGCCATGGCCCCAGTCAACACATAAAAGCTAATACATGTCTGCACACATTTTGTTGTTTTCATATGTAAACCAAAATGGTTTATGCTTATTGGAGTTTATGCAAGCTTATCAAGTTTCGTAGTATGAGCTAAGTGTATTTAAACCATTTGTTGGTTTGGGTTTTTTTATCACTCAGGATTAATTTGTAGTCAATATTGCATCTTGTCCTCTAAGGAAAGTAGCATACACACAGACACAACTGTGATGACAAAGGGAGTATGATGTTCACAGTGACTTGATCAGTGTTAAATAATGCATAAGGAAAGGCTACATATAGTTATTGACTGACATAAACTTTACTGCTTCATGTTCTTTGTCTAGGGCAAGAAAACAGTGTTTTTTATCTGAGTGAGGTATTAAGTTTGTACAGAATAACCTAATTATGCTTCTCTACAGGAAAAGAATCTGTATTTCCTGCTATACAAACTACTTGATAGAGCATCAATGGATCACTTCCATGGCTCTAGCTTAGCTTCCATTCTTCCATGAACCACTCTTCCATGGATCCTGGATATTTGCCTCTAGGCTCACTCCTTCCTAGAAAGTGAAAGAACAACACCATCTCCTTTCCCTCTCTCTCTCTCTTTTTTTTTTTTTTCCCCTTCCTCCCTCTTTATTTCAAACTTTAAACTCCATTTTCTGGGATGATGGTTGAAAAGATGACTTTTTACAGAGTATCTTAATTCCATTTTACACTTGATGCACCTTTCCTTTAGTGCTACAAAGGATCCCATCTTGAAAGTAAAACATGTTCTATTTCAAAAAAACCAGACTTGCCATTCAGAGGTAGTTATTAATAGATTGAGTTGAATGAGTGAAATCCCTATGAGGATTTACCCTATTTTTCTTCTATGGACACAGACTGACAAGTCCAGGGGGGAAGATTCTTCAACATTACTCTTCCTTCAAAGTGTACACCAAATTACCTATACATATTGCCATTGTTTTCAGGGAATTGTCTCTAACCTTTCTAAAAATGACAGATATAAAAAAAAATTATGGCACCCAAAGTAAATAAATATATGATAATTTCTTAGATGTTAACAGTCATAAAGGGAAAGGCACCCTATAAGTTGCCTGGAGAAATCTTGAGCCAGTCCAGTTTTCAGAAGAGAACTCGGAGGGTAGTGCAGACTGTGACCACTGGCATTTTTACAATTGCAATTTTGAATGGAATGTTGTTGTTGAAATGAATGAAGAAAAAAAAAAAAAAGAAGAAAGTTCTTCCCCTGAAAATGGTTGATTAAGATAGAAGGCAAATAAATGCCTTTCATGTCTAGGTTGTAGGCTTCTGCTGCTTCAAACATAGCCAAAGTCAGAAATGTTATAAAAATATCTATACATTTAAAGGATTAAAGGCATTTAAAGGTAATAATTCTAGAAACAGCATTTTATAGGCTGCTGAGGTGCTGCCTGTCTCTCAGAACTAATCTTTCTATTGCTGTGTGGAAAACTTGGTCAGGTGAAACATAACTATCCAATCCTCATATACAGGCAAATAAAACACTATCAATTCCATAGCTGTCAGTTACATTACATGAAACTACCTCCACTAATACCTCTCTATTCCCTAACTTAAAGAAATAATAAAAATCTGCAGGTATTCTTTAAATTAAACACAGATTTAGATAGGTATTAAAGCTATCTCAGGCCTCATGGTGAATTTGGCTTTTTAGTAGCTGTCAGTGTTAGCTACATGACTCATTTATAGCCATTTACCAAGCAAAAAACTAATGTGACTCAAAATCACATAACTACTCTTTGGGAACAAAGCAACCAGAGTGCTTTGTATTTTGGTAGTACACAAATGTCCTTGAGAAAAGTAGAAATTATATAAAAAACAACCAACCTTACTACTGCAGGTGAACAGTGTTAGGCATCTGACTCTGATGCAACACTAAGCATCTGATAAAATAAGTGAAGCAGTAATTTAATAGAACATATATAGATATTTCAGAAGATGTCTAAGTATGAGAATGATGCTTTTCAGTTGAAAAGCTGTACAACTTATCAATACTTTCCAGTTTTCTCTTTGTGGTATTCCTGGTATAGGCCTTGTTTGGATATTCAACAGTCATTTAATTTGAATCAGACAGTTTTGTCTTAATTCTTGACACAGAGTTGAAGGATCATCAAGTTAATTGATAACATAAATAATATGTATTAAATAAATAATGAAAATGCATTTTTATTAAACGTTACAGTCATTTTTTTGTATCTCAGGGCCTTCTTGTTTCATGAATTGTATTGTGTCTTAATTCTACTGTTAGCTTTTTCTAAATTGTTATGAAGAGATAAGTAGTTGTTTTCCTCTGTTTATTTTGTTTATCATTGTTTATTTTGTACCCTATGATACTTCACTATGTAAGGTCTGATTTTGCTATATATCTTTATGAGCTAGTATTTACTCTTTTATTCTGAATTTACCTAGTAATTTACAGTAAAATCTTTATGCATTAGGCCTATTTCACACATCTGAAGCAGTTATAACTCCACTCAATCCTCCTCCATTTCAGTACCTATTTGCCATGTTTGCTTTTACTCTCGTTCCTTTCTTACAGAAGATCTACTGCTTTGACTTTGGCCATATACTGTAGAGTTCTTTCTTTTTTGCCATTATAGTAAAACTGATTAAGTTGTGTTTCTCCTGTTTTTCCTTTTCCTATATATACAGACATTCCACTAATACTTTCTTTTTAAACTGTCTTCTCTACTGTCATCTGCAAGTTCCCATCTGGCTACTTAGCTAGCTCTTGGGCTTCAGGTGACAAGAAATGCCTTTTGCAGTACTATTCAGATTCTTCTTCAAAGATTAATTTATTTAATTTTAGAGTTTAAGAGTTTCAATTCACAGAATAACAGAATCATTTAGGTTGGAAAGGACCCTTGGGATCATTGTGTCCCACCATTAACCCTACTCTACAAGTCCTCCCCTAGACCATATACCCCAAGACTACATCTAAGCGATTCTTAAACACATCAAGGGATGGCGACTCAACCACCTCCCTGGGCAGCCTATTCCAATATCCCACCACTCTTTCCATGAAGAATTTTTTCCTAGTGTCTAGTCTAAACCTACCTTGTTTCAGCTTGAAGCCATTCCCTCTGGTTCTGTCACTAATTACCCAAGAGAAGAGACCAGCACCAACCTCTCTCCAATGTCCTTTCAGGTAGTTGTAGAGAGTGATGAGGTCTCCCTTCAGTCTCCTCTTCCTCAAACCAAAGAGACCTAGCTCCTTCAAATGGTCCTCATATGATTTATTCTCCAACTTGTACTCCTAAAATATCATTTAGGGACCTAAGCAAAGTCAACCAATCAAAACCAGACCCAAACCAAGCTCACAAGAAAAAAAAAAAAATCTCTAGATTAAACTAAGCACCTTCCTGTATGGTGGTGGTATGCAATGTATCTGTAAGTTTGAGTACTATGTCAAGAAAGATATATACTAAAACACTGTAAAGAATTGACTGATTGTCAACTGACAATCTGGCTGAACTTTCTTTCTAGAAAGGCTCCTGGACTTAGAAAGGTGGATATGTTTTCACTGTGTAAAAGATATAAACCTCCATCCTGTTGAATCTGTGCTTGCTTTGTGTTGATTACAGAACAGTGAAACTACTTTTCCTATGAAACTATATAGTCAGGAGCTTCTCTCCTTGAAGAAGCTTAAGTAGCATGTTTGCATATATAAATATTCACACTGTTGACCAAACACCTGCAATTCTCAAAAAAAGTAATTAGCAAATGTTTCCACAAAGTCATGACATATTCAATGGCGTGATGAGTATATTTGACATTTACTTCATGAACTTCTGCCTTACATGTTGAAAATGTAGCCAATAGAGTCCTTCAAATATGGTGCTTAACTTCTGCTTAAAAGCAGAATTGAGGCCTTGACATTATTTAGATCATAAGAGGGGCTGAATGTAGGGAGAAATCTTTATTTTACTGCATATGGATAATGCTTAGAGTCAGTGGAGGACTATGTGTGATGTGATTCCCAGCAATGAAATATCCCTGAGATCAGGTTACAATTAATCATTAACTTTTGCATTACCACCCAGCAAGATTTTTATTTTTTTAACGATGAGAGACAACGGAGAGAAAACAGAGCCTGCAAAATCTATGTCCAGACATACTTGGTTAAATTTGCTTTGAATTTGCTTGTGCTTCAAAAATTATTCTGAACATCTGGCTTCTTTGTTAATCAGAGAAGGCATCTTTTATTCCCTTGACTTTTTGGTAAGAAAAAAATGAATGTATTGTAATCTACCATATGATGAGAATCCACTATAACAGAAACACTTCACAGGATTAAACATGACAGCATGTTACTTGTGATATGCCTGTGCATGCATGTATTTCTTTAATGCACACTTCACAATAGCAACCATTTTCCAAAAGGATATGAAACCACACACAGGAACCTTACTGCCACAGGCAGCTAAGACTGCAGCACCTGCTTAGCACCACAACAGACAATTCAACCCATCTAGGGACTGATAGAAGAGTGATTTACCCAGTTGAGAAATGCCCAGATGAGAAATAGTTCTTCTTATTAGTGAAGTTCAAAAGAGTTTAAAGATCAGAGGTAATCAACAGTTTGCATCCTGAGACATCACTCTATGCTCCACTCCTATGCAAACAGTCATCCTCACATTTGGCTCCCTCCTTGACATGCTATATATATCCATTTGGTACTGCAGAGGTACAGATTTGAAGCCCCATGGATAGACCAGGGAGTTTTATTAAATACATATCAAAATGCAGTAACAGGGGACGTTGAACATTTGCTATTTAACCAAACTAGTGGGAACTGGATTTCATCAGAAAACCCTCTCAGTCAATTACTTTCTCACAGAATCTAAGTAAATTATAATAGGAGGTAAAGTAGCTAGCCTAAAATAGCATAAAGACTGAAATGGTTTGTTGAACAATGTTTCAGAAATGCATCTATTTTATGATTAGTAAAACCTATAGGAAAAGACTATAGGGCTGGTTTGATTTTATGCCACATACACTCCAGCAGACTCGCAGAATAATGTGACACAGTCCTTGAGGAGCAGAGGTCCTGGGACTGCCACTTCTCATTAATGATGAATAAGAGATCTTTAATGACTACCCAGATTGGATAGAATACTTGAGTGTGGAAGAGGGCAAAAATATCACACTCCTGTAAAACACTGGCCATTTCTGCTGACTTTACCCATCAAGGAGTTGCCCCCTCTAACGTGTTGGAGCTTGGTACTCAGCTCTCCCAGTCTCTGTGAGCCAGAGTGTTCCTTGTCTGCAGGCAGCACCAATGGCAGGACCCTGTTCAAACGATGCAGATGAGTATAGCTCAGGACCATGAGGACTGGAGAAGCATCTTTCATCAGTCACACCTCTGCATTGCAGCAGGCCTCAGGACTGTGCTTACAGCACCTGCCACACTGGTGTGCAGAAAAGGACACCTGGGGTGGAGAGAAAAAATAAGGGGAGAGAGGGGAGAGAGAAACAGCAGAGCAGATCTGCGAGATCACAGAAGTTCCCTGTCAGTCTATCACTGCAAGGGTCTCAGGTTTTCCACACTGTTCCTTCACAGTTTAAAATTTTATTTTATTTTTTTAACCTTTTAAGTCCTTGATTTCTCAGACTTCATGGTCTTTTCATCACAATTTAGGTTTCATATACATGCATGGACACTAACAAGCACATGCATGACCTGCCTTGCTTCTTCTGTATGGGTCTTTCATGAAAAACACTCAGATGATCTAAAGTATCACCTACCCAGTGCAAGGACCATGAAGACAGCAAATGACTGTGGAGAGGAGGGAGTTTCCTCTGCCAGGACACCCGAGTTTCCCAATCAAAGTGACTCTCTCTGAAGCAAGTTGACTTTCCAAATGCATACTGAGTAAAAGAGCCACTGATACAGAGGCTGCACCATCACTGTGTGCCAAATGTGTCAGCAGGGCTTCAGGGAAAACTACGGTCTATGAACAGAAGCCCTTCCTCACAGCTCCTGGCACTTGTCTAGGGTTCCCTTCACCCCAGTGCACAGTGACCCCATGCTGGCCATGGCCTGTCCACTCAGGAAGGATTGCTGCAAATGTGGACAGCCTCCTGCTGTGAGCATGTCACAGAGACAATATGCTCCACACATCCAAGGGCTGGTGTTGGCTTCCAGAAGTCCATGGAGGAGCCATTTAAAATTGTTTTTCCCCTACTGTAAGCATCAGCTGCACAGGTCTGACAGCTGACCTGGGTGGATCTTGGTGGGCCTGGGCAACTTCCTTCAGCAATCTCTGCTAACAGAAGGCCTCTGTAAAGCCATGTAAACCAGATAACTGGGATAGCAGCATGCTAGTACACCAATATTAATGAATTAGCACAATGAAAAAATATTTTAGGGACCAAACTGCCAGAATATCTGGGACAGCAAGACAGATATCCACTTCTACCCAAGCAAAGCTCTTCTCATGTTGATGGGCAATCTCTGCCTCCTCCTTCCTTCCCATGCAGAACTTGCTCATTGGAGGCAGGAAGGGGATGAAGTCAATATAGGCATAATTATATATATATATAAGCTAATATTTTTAAACCCCAGCACTTGGAACAATTATGAAAGTAAAGATTTAGCCTTAACGGATTTATGTTGTAGTAAAATTTTAAATGGGCACATGGTCTTCTGAGGTAAATTGGTGTAAAAGTAGCTGCATGAGATTACATCAGTTGAAGTACAGTTCTAAATTTTACTCTTCTGGGTTTTTCTAAACAATAACATTAGATGAAGTCTTGAATGCTGATAAGAATGACTGTAAGACCAGACAAGAAAAGACACCATTGATTTTGCAGTGTTGTCAAAACTCCAGCTAAGTTGTCAGATTTTAGTCAAACAATGAGTTTTGAGTTACTCACAATGGCAACTCAGGGGTTGAATCTCTTTTTAAATGCTCATATTTCAAACTTCATTCTGCTTTTAAGAGGAAACCTAGCCTATTTTCAGACATTTGTCTGATTAGTTTCTCAGCAAAAACATCCAACTGTATTAACACAGCTGTCAGAAGAGGCTTGCTTAATAAAATGTAGCCTTTGTCAAGGAGGAAGAAAAGAAAATTTTATTAGTTTGTTGGCCGGGGCATTTCTACAGATTGAGTGTGCATCTCTGGTTTATGTCATTGCTCAGATCCAACTCTTGTCAATGTACCATTTATCTAGTTTAATTTCTCTAATATGAGTATCTGAAGTGATTACAAAGAGAGATTAAACTGGAAGCATATATGAAAGATTTTATTAAACAGCGTTCCTGCATTATCTGAAACAGATGTAGTATTGTAAAACAAAAAAAGCATTTATTAAGGCTTCAAAGCTGTCTTTGTTCATCTGCGTAAACTGGCAGGTTGCATGAATACCTTTTTGTTATCTATAAGTAGAGTCATGCCCAAAATATAAATGCACATCCAAACAGCTGCTAATTCAGGAAGGGTTAAAATCCTGAATCCTAATATTCATCTTGCAGCTAAATCCTGTCATTATAGTCAGAGGTTTTAGTGCTTACTTCCTCTGTGTCTTGGTGTTTACTGTTTTTTTTAACAAGCCAGCCTCCAGTTAACCCTGACTCATTCATGTCATCAGCATCTTGCTCATGTTATACCAGATAAATGTAGACATCCTTGTCAGCCTATGAAATACATATGCTCCAAGGCCGCTAAATCTATTCCATTAGCCTTTACCTCCTCAGCATGAGATTTGCCCTACATTGTTTTCTGCTTATAAAATACAATA
>JANHGN010024868.1:65500-88782 GCA_024605025.1 Megaceryle maxima
GCACATATGTTTCAATCTGGATAAGAAAGTTTTCAAACTTTAGGGTCTGGAATTTGGGACTGAACCTTATTAAGAACTGAGACTATTGCATATGTTGGCTATGGCTACAAGTCTTCCCAGAATGCAAGCGTCTGACATTTGCCTCCCTCTTTATTCTAAATTTACTCTACCATGTTCTACTTTCTTTTTCAGAAATGCAGAAAAGACTCTCCTCAGGAATCAAAAATACTTTAACTAAGTTAATTTCATGGAAACTAAATAATTTGATTTATATCTTAAGGATATTGACCTTCTCAAAATCACTTCAATGAATGCTGTGATATCTTAATTTTTCAGTAAACCTGAAAGCCTTTTATGAAGACAAAACTTGATGATTTAAAGGCACTTTCTGAAATGTCTGGTAATGGCTTTTTTGTTGTTGTTGTTTTGAAGCACAATTAGCAACTATAAAACAAGATTGATGTGCTGTGAAACATGATACAATTCTTAGATATGTCCCATTTTCTTCTCACAAATATGAAAATTTTCTTAAAAACAAAAATAATGTCATCCCTATGAACATAGAATTTATAAGAAAAACATTAACACTTGAATTGTACAAAGGAATGGGCCAGTTGCATTAATAATGAAGTAAGAAAATATCCCCTCTGAAAAATCTTTTAGTGTATTATCAGACAATTCATTAAATACAGAGTTGCTTTCAGTAAATAATTCTTCCCCCAAATTATAAAAATTTAGCCAACATCTTAGATGTCTTAATAATCAATGTTATTCATAACATATTTATAATAGATAGAAATCCATATTAGTTTGGGATTTTTATCTATTTTTTTGTGCTTTGTGCTTTTAGGATGATTTAAAAATATCTTTCCACTCAAATTTCTTCCTTCTTTTTTTGTATTCTGATACTTTTACATTCCTAATAGCTCTATTCACAGAAACAGCAGCTGGTGTCTGTACAAAATGAGGAAAAAGAATGTAAATAATATTGTATTTTATTTATAATGCATTCTTTTCTGCAAACTCTTCTAAATTGCTTTTCAGTGAGAAGTAAGTCATGGGAGTTTCTAGAACATCAAAAGCTGAGGAAGGAAAAAAGGAATTAATAGCTCAAATGAAAGAATGACAATACTAATGATACCGATAATGCTGGTGATACTAGAATTAATGAATAGGGAAATGTAAAGGTAAATCAGTTTCACAATAAGAAAAAAACCCCAAAAAACATGGGAAAGGTTAAGCAGAATTTAGATCTGAGGAAAATATTAAAAGAATTATGAGACGGAGCTTAGGAAAGAAATCAGTGGTTTAGAAAGATGAGTAAAAAGAAGTGTACCACCAGAGAGTGATCAACAATCCCTTGTGTGTTCTGTTGTCATCCCCCCTCCAAAAAAAAAAAAAAAAAAACCACTTGGACTCAAGCAACTCAATTGCTCTATAGATGCAAATATTAAGGTTTTATGAAGGATCACAAAATGTTAAAGAGGAACTATAAAGTTTATTCAAAGGCAAGCTCAAGTACTTCAAACCAATTTAGACATAATCAGAAAAAGAATGAAGGAAATAGAATTCGATGTAAAATATGTTATGATATCATGTATTGAATGAAGAGAACATTTTGCAATATGTTGTTATTGCTAAATAGGAGGGCTTTGGAAGTATATTTCCATGAAAGAATCCCAGGCACTAAACTGGAAATAAAGGTGGAGATGTATCTTTTAAGGTGATGGATTTGATACACAGCATTTCACACTTTAGAAAGAGTTACAATGGTGTCAAAATTATGTCATTAAGAAGATTTTGGCCAGAAACATGCTATAAAGTCTGCTTTGAAATATTCTGTGCAAGAACAGAGATGCTGGTTGACAGCTGGCTGCATACAAGCCAGCAAGGTGCTTAGGTGATAAAGAAGGCCAACAACATTCTGGATTGAATCAAAAATAGTGTGTCCAGCAGGACAGTGACTGAGCCTCTGTACTCAGCACCGGTGAGGCTGCATATCAAATATTGTGTTCACTTTTGGGCCCCTCGCTACAGGAAGAACTTTGAGGTGCTGGAGTGTGTCCAAAGAAGGCCGAAGAAGCTGGTGAGGGGTCTGGAGAACAAGCCTTGGGAGCAGCAGCCAAGGGAACTAAGGTTGTTTAGCCTGAACAAAAGGAGGCTGAGGGGAGACCTTATCTCTCTCTGAAACTACCTGAAAGAAGGTTGTAGGAAGGTGGGGTTCGGTCTGTTCTTGCAAGTATCAAGTGATAGGACAATAGGAAATGGCCTCAACTTGCATGAGGGGAGATTTAGATTGATTATTAAGAAAAATTTCTTCACTGAAAAGATTGTCAAGCACTGGAAAAGTCTTCCCAGGGAAAGAGTAGAGTCACTATCCCTGGAGGTATTTAAAAGACATGTAGATGTGGCACTAAGGGACTTGGTTAGGTGGTGGACTTGACAGTGTTAGGTTTATAGTTGGACTCAATGATATGAAATGTCTTTTCCAACCCAAATGATTTTATGATTCTAAGAGTTTGGGGTAGCCATGAACATCTATCTGGATCACATGTCACTTATGAAAACAATGAGGAGATAGAGACAAATATTACATAATCTTGTAAATGTGTAGTAGTGGATACCCTATATATCTAGCATAGCCCAGTGACAAATTCAGGCATAATCCAGACATTTGCAAAATTCTAAAATCTTAACTTAATTTGAAACCCTAAAGTAAAACTTTCATTTTAAGCCCATTAAGCATTTAATTTCTTTTAAGTTTTTAAGTCCTTTAATTTGTTTCACTTTTATTTCTATCCTCTGCATTCTGCTAAATACTGGAATGCAGATGCTCGACTGTATTCTTTCATTCATGTAAATATATTTCTCCAAATTTAGATTTTCAATTTGCTTTCACTGTAACCAGAAAGAGATTTTTCATTCTTACTAGGTCTTGCTATATACGTAGGTTATTCCATGTCCCACTGAAAATTTGCTTTTATACTGTAAGACTTCTGTTGTCTTTGAATGTTGCTATCAAATGACACCTTCCATGTTCAGAGAAAAGGTTGCTATTATTATTGTTATTATGTAATATATCAGGGTTCATGAGAAAGGAAACAATGCTAGAAGCACCCATATATTTTTATCTATAAACTCAGAAAGTACTACAAAGAAATAGTTCAAAATAAATGGAAAATCTGTTTTCCAGTCATAGTGTAATTTTATAATGAGACAAAAATAATGTGATGGAAATCTTTGGTAAGTTTCATCATGGTTTATTTTGACCTTGATGTAATTTTGCACATCACACTTCCGCTTGTATCTTTTTCTTTTGTTCGTGTCTCAAGATTTTTTCTCAATGTTTTCAAATTATTGAGAATAATCCATTTATTAGTAGGTGTTTGTGTGTTTATTACTTTTTCAGACCGTTTAATGAAAACTGTAGTTTACAGTTCATTTCTCTAGCAGTCTGGGAATAAATTACAATGTCATTAAAGCTAGAGTGGCAGGATGAACAGTTAATGACTTGCAAAAGTATGCTAGTAAAACCATGCTGGAAAAATTACAAAATTATTAAATCTGTAATGTAGTTAGAGCTGGAATTCATATTATTGGAGAAAACCTATGTTAATTTTAGTGGTTGTGCTGGGTTAAGGTATTTCAGGTTGCATTTAAGAACAGCACTGAACTTTCTATGTAGAAGGATTTCTTATTACAGGAACGTAGCCAAAGCTGGAGTGGAACATGTAACCACCCAAAAACATTTCATAGTTATTCAGGACAGATTGCCAGTCACTGCATATTAACACTGTAACATTGTTAGGATACTTTATTGGAGAAGAAAATTTTACACCAGTGGAATAACTGTCTGTCACATAACACAATCTTGCTGACTACAACAATTTAACTGTTGTGTTAAGAGTCTGATGTCTATCTGCCAGAGCCCTGAGGACTTGCACTGAAGCAGTTTTGCTAAGTCATCATTTACCTGTTTCAGAGCCCTGCCAAGCACTTGCACTGAGACAGTTTAAGAGTTAAAAAAATAGATAGGTTTAATTTATTAGAGTGACAGATACAATAGATTTGGAATTGCCCTTGATAAATGCAATGACTGCAAAAGGAAAATCAAGTTAGTAATTCCTGGGTAACATTCAACAGCCAGAGGTGCAAGCCTTTGTAATAGTGCTAATATATAATAGTAATGCAAGGAAAAGCTATAATGTATCATGAAGACACAATTCTTACCAAGAAGGCATCCCTGCCTTGGGTGGAGGAGGAGGCGTCCAACCCACTGACTGTCTCTGCTGGACCTTCAGTCTTCTGTCCTCCCAGAGAGGTATTCCCCTTGTGGTTTTTTTACATCCTAATCCTGACTGTCCTCTGTCTTCTATGTGACATCTAGCATGATTTGGGTGGATAGCTGAATAACATAGTCATATAAGTTTAGGATGTACTCTGTCAGGCTTATTACCATTATTAAACTTTATTAATTTTGCTGTTAATTAGGCAAAGTTCATACACTTCAGCCTTCAAAATCTGTGTTGAAGCTGCTTGCTTTTGTTGCTTTGATAACAGTTTTTGAAGATTACATTTAAAAAATGGTCTAGACTATCTAGACTAACAGGTAGGAACACAGCATTTATGTGATCCTGTTTTCATCAGAAACAGTAAATAAAAGGAACAAAGAATTTAGATCTTCAAAACTTCAGTTACTCCTGAGCATGCTTGTATTTCCTGTAAAAAGGTTGGGTTTGGTTTTATTCCCTCAGAATTAGTGTGAGGAGTTTCTAGCTAGCACAGCCACAGGCCACTTGGAAAGCACTAAATAGTACGAGGGAGAAATGAGAAACAAACTACCAGTCCTAATGTTTTTGTAGCGATGAAACTGTGTCATCACATCCTGAGCTGGAAGTGAGGTCAAATGTAGGAACTGAGATAAAAGGCACAGTCTTTACAAACTTCTATAAATCAGCCTCCAAGGTAGAGGAAAAAGCAAGACTCATAAATACTTAAGATCAATCAGAAAGAATAAAGTTTTTTACAGTCTTGTTGCAGAGTTATAAAACAGTTGATTTCTAAATAGTCATTTCAAGAACAAGCACCTATAATACTAATCCATCAGCTGCCTCTATGGCTTCTCATTTTCTTCTGCAAATCATATAGATGTCCCATGTAGATCTCTGCATGTATCACAGAAAGCTTTTCAATATAGAATCATAGAATTGTCAGGGTTGGAAGGGACCTTAAAGATCATCTAGTTCCAACCCCTCTGCCAATGGCAGGGACACCTCCCCACCTTGACTTGTTTCAAGCGTACCCACAATACAGACATTAGAAATGGTAAAAAGATTTTGTATCAAGTAACTTGCTACAATAAGACTTTTTCTGTAATGACTTCTGACATATGATTAATTGAAAACATTTTATTATGTAACATTTTCAAAGCTATTGTATGGAGCATTGTTTTATGAATGATATGATAAAATATTTGATATTGGAAAGCTTGAAACTGAAATACTTTAATGTTTTTGTAAGATGCAAATATCAAACCTAGACTTTTTTTGCACCTCATTAATTTTCAGAAAAACTGATACTAAACTCTGTGATTAAACTAAATTACTTCCTACTACTTTTATGGTGTTTTCCTGAAAGGGTGACAGCAGAAATATTTTCTACAAACTCAGTTATTACATGAGTAATACAGTTAATACATTTGATTTCACTGTTTCATTGTTTAGAATTCTGGTGAAAACCTGTATTTATAAGACTGATAATTTGGTTATAGCATAACTTGCTTTTGCTTTAAATGGGAAATATCTTAAGTACTTTTCTGAAAAGTTAATGTCACAGGACTTCTCACATGTTTAACAGTAGGAGTATCAGGAAGTATCTTGCTGAAACAGTGTCTTAAAATGTAGACTTTATGACTCATAAAAATAATTCCAACTATAAAAACTTATATATTTAAGACATACAATTAATTTAAAAATGCAAAGTAGAGAGTAGACCAGTATTGCTGGTCAAAAGCAATAGGCATATTTTAGAACTTATAACAGTTAAGTCATTTTAAATTTAAAGCATATTAAATCTAGGGGATTTTTAAAAAGCATAATAATACAGAACTCTGTAAAATAAAATAGTCTGTATTTATGTTTTGAGAAGAATAGTTACAGAAATGTACAGAAATTTTGTCCTGTTTATCTGTGCTTAATTATTACACAGAAAACATCAAAATTTGATCTGAGAACCCTCCTTTCCTTTCTTAATGCCTTTCCTCTCCCTCTCCTTTTTGTTCCCATGAAGAAACTAACTGGGGAAGTTGTGACTCAGAACCTTTTTAGAAATCCAATCTTTCTCTAACCTAAGGGCCCCTACTGAGTTTTTGTTGAATTCCTTTAATTGTCTACTTCCTTATGAAATCACTATGTTTCTGTGAATAATGCATAAGTAACTGAATTCTTTAAAGCCATATTTTATTGGTAATTAAGGTCTTCTCTCCTCTTGAATCTCAGGTGCAGGATAGTTTCCTTCAAGTGAGAACATTCTTTTATTTTCTTAAATGCATCTTCAAAGTGAAGATTAACTGGTTTTTATCTGACTTCACCAGATGATACCCATTCACTTTATAAGTTCCAGCTGCATGATCAAAATGAAGTCAAGCCAATCCTCCCCTAGGTACACATTATGATTTCAACCATCTCTTCTCTCTTATTATTGCTCATAATTAATTTGTCTTATAAAGTGCTAATCCAGGATCTTGCTCAGGGCTGCTACACAGTACTGTAATTCATAATAAAAATATTCCAGAAGTGTAATACCAAAAAACCCCTAAAGACTAGTTTGTGTTTTAAATGTGTGGGGGAGTAGGAAGCACAGTGGGCAGCCATGCTGGCAGGCAATTGCTTTGAAATGTATTAAGTTCCATGTTCTTTGGAGATCTGGCTCCAGGTATTATAGATATGAATGCTTTGGAATTCATCATATTTTCCTCTTTGTCTCATTGCATAGCTGAGACCAGTCTGAACTTGTTTCTTGTTCTTTCCACGGGATTACATTACTGGTCTCTGTACCCACTCCATGAAATCAACCAACAGGAGTTTTAGGACTCTAGGTAAGAGCCTTAGATTTAGCAAGCAGAGGGAGATGGAAACCAGTAAACATGGGAACTAAACAAGGAAAATTGCATTTCCATGGTATATGTGAAAAAAAGCAAATTCTGTGTTGGGAAATATGGGAAATATCAGAGAACTGTGATAGACTTACCATATCATATGCAAAATTCAGGATCTTGTCTGATGACATGCAAAAACTGTGAAGATGCACATAGTGATGGGATAGGGAATGAAACGTTTATTTTGCTGAAAAAATCCCAGGTAAGGCATGGTTTATTGATGTCATATTTCCAGCTTGGTTTCTTGTTTTTCAAGTTATTTTTTTCCATCAGGAGCTACTTACCTGTTATGTGTATAAGTGCACAGTACAGTATACTGAGCTGGCTGCAAAGACATGTTGCACTTAAAAAGGACCTGAGGTGACCTGAATGGTCTGAAGTGACTGACAGCTATCCAGGTCCCTCTTGTATGGGCATGATCACTTAGAGTAGTGTGTGTCTACAAAGTTATGTTTGAAGTATGAAAAACACAAAAGCCAGAAAAGCACCTAAGCAGATTTGAGGATAAATTATTCTCATTTAGGACTTATTAATTATCAAAGCATTTGACAATTGTGTCTGGCAGATTGAAGTAACGTGAAGGATAAAAACAAACTGCTTGAAATTCACAGGAAAGATAAATGTTTGTAACTTCATTTTTGTCAATATTCAAAACCAGTATAGAATTTTACTTATCTGTTTGAGGTTATTGTTTTTCTTTTTATTATAATTATTCCTTTTGCTTTAAGCAAGTAAAATTGCCTAACCATAGTAATGGAAATTATTTTTGTCATGCAGCTAGGAACCTCTGTATAAAACATGACTCACTTCACATCATTCATACTTTAATAAATTAGGAGAGTCCCCAGTGAAATTTAGACTTTATAGTAAAATCTATGTCTATTATCCAAAACTGATGTACCATCAGAATGTAATCCTTAAAAACCCTAAAAAAATGTATTTCTGTTACTATCAAGACACTGCTTCTTATAGCAAAACAAAATTTGATCTGACTAAACAAAGTGAGTAAATTCTCCATTTCTCTTTAACTCAACATACAGACACACACCACAAACACATTTATCACTTGCTTTTCAGTTCATTCCATGCATAATCACCACTTATGTGTAATTTGTTCTGCAGGGCAGTTTTACACTGTAGATTACATGATGCTGAATAAAGAGGTGAAGAAAAGAAAGATTTTCAAAATGGTCAAGGGGGATGAGGGTTTTGGCCTTTAAGAGTCCACCCAATGACAATACATCATGTTTTGTCTGCAACTTCTCTTCCTTTGTATGAAGTCAACACCCATTTTGTTTTCTTTATTCAATATCCTAGACATCATAAGTACCTAGTGATTTAGGAAAGCCTACTTCAACTTCTTTTTTTGGACCTGGTTTAAGAGATGCTTCCATCCAACCCCCTATCTGGCAACAGAAATACATATCTGGGCAGTAGACACCACCGACAGATTCCTCCTTTTGTGTTTGTTCACATTCTGGAAAATAGGAGCCAGTGTTATTCTACACATCTGGAAAGAAGAGGGTGAAGTGGACAGTCTCAGAACCCCAGTCTGCGTAGACGCCAGTCTTCTCCCTGATCTCTGGATTGACAATAGCAGATCTATTATGCCCTGCCTTCTCCCAAATTGCCAACATCTCTGATGAGGCTGCTTATGTAGAGTGGAAGGCTGCAGATCCATGGCTGGACTGTCTTGTCAAAGGCATCACAGTTTCACTGTGCTCACTCCTCCAAGAGTATGGAAATGCCAAAATTAGAACATAGTTCCTCTCAATTCTGCTGTCTGAGCAATGTGATCTTAATCTTGAGGCTCCAGTACTCATAGAAAAGAATTCAATACATAGAGATGAGCAATTCTCATGTATTGTGAGTAAGGTAAAAAAGTGAGTAGGTAAAAAAAGACGAACAAGCAAGCCAAGTAAGACAAAATAAATTTATTTTTCCCTACAGAGGAACTGAAAGTTATCCTTTCAACAAGTTATACCAGCACAGAGAGGAGAAAAGTATGTTACAGAGAGATAGGGGTACCACATAGTTAAAAAGGATGGAACTGATGCAAGAAATTCAAGCTGCAGTGGTCGCCATTTCCACCATTCAGCAACAAATATCAGGTAGATCCTGACACACCCTTTTTTTTAAAGAGAAGTAGAAATGGAAACAGATAATAAAATACAATTCAATTTAGAACATTATTGGAGCTAGGTTTCAATTTTTGAATTGTACTATTATGAAATAAATGTCACCAGAAGCTTTCCTAATTGTTAATGAGATAATAAATGTTTAGACAGACTAGAGAGACAAAAGTGGGAGAAAATATTTGAATCAAAATAAAAAAGACTGGAAAGGCAACATCTTTCAGAAATACAATTAATGAACACTTAAGAGACAAGATGTCTCAGCTCCTGTTGCAAAAAGCCTCTAGGGTCTATAGCCAAGTTCTTACATGGTATCTGACAGATTCCACTAGATTTATCTTAGATTGTTGCTTTTTTACAGAAGTCATGACTGTGCTCCAAAAAAGTAGACATTTGAAATGAGGGGAAATAGCAGGGAAATATAACTGAGAACCCAGTCTTAAAAAGCTCTACTTTAAGATAAAAGTTAATGTGATTTTTTTCTTCAAATTTAATTGAATGAATAAATCACAAAATTGTACTTTAAACAGACTGCTGACTCATTGCTTCTTTTAGTTTTTATTTTAGAGTAGAAGTAATGAAAAGAACAAAGTTGTTTTAACTTAGGCTTTTAAGTGTCCTGACCTAGAAATATTTGACTTTTAAAAATCAGCCAAAAGCTAGTCAACACAAAACAAATATATTCCCAAAATTGAACTTGCCAATGTATTGGCAGGTGTAGCTGCTTGAAACATAGACTCTCTATTACTCTATGCACATTGTTTTTTTGTATCTTCTGTTTAGTAAGGAAGACTCCAACCACAGCATATGTGCTTACTGTTGCATAAATAATTTCTTCTTCCTTTTCCTCTCATATTATAACAATTCTAAATTTTGTCAGCAAAAGTCCCGATTTTAAAAATATTTCTTTAGCCATCTGCTTATACATATGTGCTATGCATCACTGAATGTTAGTTTCCATGTGGATTTTATGGACAGTACAAGAAACTTTGAATGAATTTTTGCCCATAATTAGGATTTTATTACCACATTAAATTGATAACAGGTAAACTGTTTCATTTTGATGGGTTATTTTGATTGTAATCAGACCTTGCTGGGAAGTGATTTTTTAGGTAATAAATTCAGGTTCTAAAGGGTTCCCCCCTACACCTTTTGTTTTTTCTTCTTTTTAATAGAAAATACATTATTTTAAAGGTCGCCTTTGTTACTATAATAAAACATATCTCAGACCAGCAAATGTAAAACATCCACTGGAGTATCCATCAATTTTTACACTGTTTTAGGGAATGCTAGCTTCTTTTTCATCAGTTTCCACTACTGAAGATGTCACTGTGGTCAGCTATTACAGTCTGGGTGTAATAGGAGCTGAAAGAAATATCTGAGAACACTTCACTTGTGATTAGGTTTTCACATTTTTTCTCTTTGTTTTTCAGGCATCAGAAGAAAGTTGATTTTCAAGTAATGTTACTTGAGAAAAGGTGCAAGAGGAAATCTGGATGGAGAATATCTTCCTATAAATGCAGTATAGTCTGCGGGGTTTTTTTTGTTTGTTTGTTTGGCTTTTAAATTTTTGTTATTGTTTTGAACTTAAACACTCAACAAAAAACAACAAACAAACCAACTAGCTCTACATATCTAGAGAAAATACAAAGTCTCTAAAATACAGGCTTAGTTTGTGCATTGCAATGTCTATCCTACTCACAGCTTAACTGAGAACCCATCAAAAAGCAGTTTCAGTATGTCTAATTTACCATATTCACCTTACAAAATGATTAGGCTGTTTTTATCTTTGGTGACAGTGGTATATATGAAGGTGGATAAGTTCCATATTAAAATGGGAAACCTTTTACATAATATCCAAAACAGTCCTGCTAGGTTCAACTCACCCCTGCTAATGTGTCAAGGCTATGAAAGTCCATTAAATCTACTAAACTGAGGAACCTAGATGTTCTGAAAGATATAATTTTATTCAATATTGAAACAATGCTTCAAATACCTCAATCCTTTTTTTTCCACAAGGACAAAATCTGTTTGCTTTTGTATGCATGTTGTTTATCTTTTCTTGTTTCACTTAAATACTTATACATCTAACCTTGTTGAAATGTTATTGCAGTATGCAGTATACTACATAGGCTCAAAATTTGTGATTTGTGATTGTTCAGTGTACACTTCATTCAAACTTCAGGTTTGCTGGGGGAGTAGTTTTTGTTTGTTTGTTTGTTTGTTTGTTTTTTGTAAAGATGAGAACTATCCTTTAAAATGAATGAAACTAGAAAATGATAGATGAACAGTTTTAAACAACTACCTAATCAGAAGAACCAAATTCATTCTGTGGGATATTTCTCCTGAAGTACTCCTCTGCAAGTGAATCTATCAAGACTTTGACAAGTTTAGGAATATCTTGAAATAAACTTGTGTTGTGGATCTTGACAAAGTTGAGTGAGGAAACTCCTGTTGAAATCTCTGAATTGGATCCTGTACAAAGGTCCTTGTGATGGAAAATTATATCTCTCTCTTGTCAACTTAGACATTGGGCATGAAGTGTAAGTGCCTCTGCACTTTTTGAAATTCAAATTTTGATGTGTCATGCCCTATTCAGCTGTACTAGCTGCCTACCATAACAAACCATGCAACACAACACAAATTTCTGCCGCAACAATGTATTTGGGCTAAGGCAGTATTTATGAAAACCAGAAGCACAACTATCTGTGAAGAGACCTGATAAATGAGATGTATTTAAAATATATACAGAATTTTTTCTTATGTGCTCCTCAGTTGTGTTAGTATTTGTTTTCAGTTTGGGGGTGGTTGCTTTCTTTGTTGCTTCAAATACTTGGTAGAGTTTTGCAATAGATGAAACTTTTCAAGTAAAATGTTGAGAAAATAACCAGTGTTCATTAATTGTAATCTGTTGTGTGTGATTTTTTTTTTCTTTCTTGGGGGGAGGTTAGTAGCAATAACTGAGGTACTAATGATCTATGTTTTACAGTATTTGCCCAACTGCATGTCCAACGTTATGAATAATGAAGTATGTCTAGTGGTTCATTACCTCTGTGATCTGACTCATTTCCATAACCCTTGTCATCCAAATGAAAATGGTTTATTCTTTAAACTCTGTAGTTCAATTCATCCCTGTGTTATCTTTTTAAACACAGTTTGTCATCTGTTTATACTATGTGGAAATGTATTTTAATTGCCCTACATAAATTTATGACTACTTTATGCTCTTTTTTCAGCCTTAACAACAGTGTTCAAGCTTACATTAAAAGTTTTTTTTCATTAAAAACTTTTTTAAGATACAGTATATTGGGCTGGCTGTCTCCCTTCCAGTAAATGGAAAGAGAAAGAGAAGAAAAGGCTCTGTGCTAGTGCTTGACAGGCCCAGTCTGTTGATTATTTTCGTTTAATCCAGTGTAATAGTACTTTAATAGTACTATACAATCGTTGGGCTTCTTTATAACTTCCTGATAAAACTAGAAAGTTAAAAACCTTGATAATCTTGTTGCACCTCAGTCTGTGAGAGGAGAACTGAGGAGGTTATTTTTAGTAGGGAGACTGTTTTTGACTCTCATTTTCTGTCTTTTTCTTTTGTTCTAAGTGTCATGCCTTCAGTACAGCAGTGGAAATTGAAAGCAGGGACTTATTCACAGTCTCAGAAGATGTAGGACAAGGATCAGTGACCTAACTGTAAGGAAGGAAATGTTTAGGCTAGACATCAAGAAAAGATTTTGAACTGCATGGGGCAAAAGGTTAAACTCCTGAGGGAGACTGTGAAAGCTACATCAGTGCAGCTATCACAGGTCAGCTACAACACTAGTAGATAGCAGGAGATTGGACATAATGAAAACAAAGTGTTCTCATAACTTGGTCCCCTGTTTTCACCACTTGGTTTTGCTGCTCTTCAACTCATATAAAGATTGACAGGTGCAGATGTTTACTTTTTTCAGGACTGACTGCCACAAAATCAGCTTGCCTTCTCACACAAAGCTGACTCTGGCTAAAATATATAAAAAGGAATTGCTTCAGCATGAAGCTTCTTCCCATGTTGAACCTTACATTTCACTCTAAAAGTGCATATTGGCAATCACAATTCATATGTAAGATTAATGCATAAAACTGGATTTTTGGGTTTTTTTGGTAATACTGTCTTTGAAAACAGCAACCCATTCTGGAGTGATAATGAAGGTATGAGTGCTGACTTGCTTTCTCACTCAAGCCAGTCTTTGGGTGCTGCAATAACTGCTGCACACTTAAGATATCCATCTGGGAACTTTCGGCTTGACTAGTTTTTGAAGGCTGCATAAATAATCAGTAAAAAGTTTACTCAAGAAGGCAAATCAGAGGAAGAACCTAACTTGGGTGCCACGAATACCTCTAGAAGCTGTTACAGTTGCTCTTGTGTAAGATGTCAACAAGAGATCTGTAAAATGGCCTTACGATAGCTGTTTCCATATGTTTTGGGGTTTTAATACTGCTAAGATTTATATTTTGTTCTATAAGGGTGAAGTTATCACAAACATAGAATCATCAAATCACAGAATGATTTGAGTTGGCAAGCACCTTAAAGATCACCTAGTTCCAACCCCCCCTATCATGTGCAGGGATACCTACCACTAGATCAGGTTGCTTAAAGCCCTAACCAACCTGGCCTATCTCAACATAATTTTGAGAACAGATTTAAGGACAGGAAAGATCTTTAGATTTGCCTGGGTTGGCAAGATTTTTTCTAGTGTAGAAGAGATCTTTCAATATTTTCTAAAAATTGGTATGAGCTGTATGAATTGAGTCTTCTCTGGTGTTTTTTTCTCCACTGGATTTCTTCAGATAGAATTCATTAAATGCCATGTTTTTTGCAATATACTTTGTCCACAAGATTTCCTTTCTAAAGGTTAGTTTAAGGTTATTTCTCTTATATTGATCTCTGACAGAATAGATGTTTATGAACTTTTTACAGAATAAGTGCTGGAAACTGACATTATATGGTGTGTACCGTATAAAATTAACTTGCTTTCCTCATGTTTCCTTGACTTTCAAGCACACCTGCTATGAATTCCATTTGTGGAATGGAATGTATCAATAATTCAGAATCTTTGCACCAGATTTTGTGGCTCATTTGCCATATGGAGAAATGTTAAATGAAGAGGTTAAGGCAGAAACATTTTTGTAATTTTCATGTATTTCATAACAAAATCAACTCTCATATTGTGAGGCTGATGTATTAATCATCTAGTACTACATCTGCTGTAGAAACACTCTGAACAAAGTAAACTTCAGAAGGGGGAACAGATTTAGCATGTGCTGAATTTTAATTAGTAAGGTGTAATTTCTTGATTTTTGTAGTTCTACCTATTTATAGAAGTATGTGATTGCACACCATGGGAATATTTTATTTCTTTCATTCTTGCTGAATCCAGCCAATAAATATATATATATATATATACACATAAATATGTCCACAGTTCTTCCTCACACAACCTAAAATTTCCCAATTGCAGTGGATTCTGGAATAACATTTTCATGCTCTGGCTAGATAAGCTGTAGATAAGCTGACACATTATCACTGCCCCTAAGTGCTTCAAGTCACTTCTTTCACTTTTACACTCCTGCTAAAACATTCCTTTCCTTTACTGACTGACCTCTACATCACTCAGATAAAGACACATAACTGACAGTGCACTGTAGGGCTACTCAAACTAATGAATAATGAAACTATTCAAAAATATGAATTGTGATTGTGTTTTTTATTTAATCTAATTCATAATTCTTAGAAGAGTTGATTTTTAAAAACATCTTTAAGAAGGATATAAAAGTTAATCATCTAAATAACTGTTTTATTGAAATATTTGGGTGCTAAATAAAGATTTAAAGGATAAAACAGGAAGAAAAAATTCTATGGAGGAGATAGTCACACTTGTTGAAAGAGTAGGTCTTGATTATTAAACACATATTTGATGAAGTTTCATTTTTATTGTTAGGTGGTCCAAGGTTGAAGTTATTTATGAATTGTTAACACATTTTTTGAAATAAATATGTCCAAATCCACAGTCTATACAAATGATTTCCTGACTAGAGGTTGGGGCAGTCCTTCACTGTCAACTACATTTTTTCCACCTAATGAAAAAGATCAATTGGGAAAAAATAATTAGTTCCCATTGAGACTAATTTATGTACATAAATTTTTAATTTAATAAGAATGAAAACTGCATTCAGCATGAAGAAAAACTATTCATCACTTTTGGCAAATGATTTAATGTCTTTGGAAGTTTTGTTGGCTGAACTTTTTTATTAACCCATTTTCTGTTTTGAAGCACTAGACATTTGACTATGGTATGATATATTATTTCAGGATAAGTGAAGCACTAAAATAGTTAATATTCATTAAATGAAAGAGAAGGAGGAAGACAAGTTTTTCAGGTACTTAAACATCTGTATATTGTTTCAATTAATCGTTCAGGACATATTAAGAGAAAGTCTTACTATGTATGAGAAGAGAACACTTCTGAATGTTCAGCTGGATTTTTTTTTTCCCACTTCTGATAATAGAAGACATGAGAGAGGAACAGACTTTGTATGTTCTACTCTTATGTGATTTTAGGTCAATTTAAAATATTACTGTGTCAACCCTGGATAATTAATCTTTTCATTACTCACAGTATACTAAGGATTCGTTCCTTCAAATGCATCTCTACCTTTCCTTGGAGAAACCTCCTCTGGATCTTAATTGAAGACTGGAAGGAATTAATGAACAGAGGGTGAAATTCAAGAACAAAAACCAGTAACTCAAGGTTTTCCTCATATACTATTTTGGTATGAATTTTGAAAGTGGGACTCAGAAGTTTAACTCTTCCCTTTATAGATTATGACTGCTGAAGAAAATTAAAATTTATAGAACACAGACATGTTTTTGGTCTCATGGTTTAATGCAGGAAACATATATCTAACTTATCTAAATTTTTAATACAGTCACTATATTTAGGAAGTAACAATCAGTAAAGTTTGAATCACACAAAACAAAGTGGGATTTGTCTTTCCAAAATCTCTTTTCCATAATTCAAAGCAATTATGGGAGATGGGCTAAAATTAAATATTATATTGTTTAAAAGAAAATACTTTCTGAGTAGGAATCACTCTAAGTCTTCCTTTTAATGGTCATACAGTGTCATTCTCTTTCACAAAAGAAATTTTGACTGGGTCATGTCTAACAGCTCTAGATCTGGAATTTCTTTGCTTGCTTTACCTTATAAAAGAATTTGGAGTGAGTGTCATGTTATTAAATAACACAATGAAGCAAAAATTGAAATATGGTTAGCTGCTCTGGTAAACCGACATATGTTGAATACTATAGGTAGTTCTGAATCTTGACCATGCTTTCAATCATGCAGGATGCTGAAAGGTAGCTTATTCAGACCTTCATTTAGCTTGTTTGATTAAGCAAGTATCAGTCTAAATCTAGATCTGTTATAACCAATATGTGCATAGCATTATGATCAATTCACAGGTTCACTGAGTTGATGAACGATTCCATTCAGAAGTGACTTCAAGAGGTCTCTAGCTCACCTTCCTGCTCAAAGCAGGGTCAGCTATGAGGTCAGACCAGGTTGCTCAGGACTTTGTCCAGTCACATCTTGAAAACCTCCATATACTGAAACTGCACCACCTCTCTGAGCAACCTACTCTATTCCTTGCTAGTCCTCATAGTGAAAATATTCTGAATAGCTCCTTAGTACCTAAGCATAAAAACCTACTTCTGCTAGGGTAAACCACAGCTAAGTAAGAATAGATTTAATTTTATATGAAAGCATATTATTTAACTTCTATTGTCATAAGAGGCATGTTTTCCCTATCATTCACTTACTCAGTTCAGGACTCTCCCTTGGAAAACCTAAGTAACGAAAGGATCTATGTCTAGAATTTCTGAATACATTTCACTCCATAAGAATTTTAACTTTTTTTATTACCCAGGAGGAAACAATACTGCAATTCTATATATATTTTGGGTAGACAGGCAGTAGCAACAGATAGAAGATAGCATGAAAGGCAAAACAATAATGTAAAATCAATTTATGACTCTCTTTTTTTTCTGATCCATGGTATTCTCCACATATTGTGTTGCTTTGTCAGTGTCCCTATGTTTGCCTTCTTTTTTCCAGTTATTTTTGTGTCCTCTTCAGCTTTTATTCTCTGTATTATACATCGCCTGAGGAACAATGTCTTCCCTTCCTCCATGGTTCTCCACCTCACTGTTTGTATTCTCTAGCCTTCCGCATCTATATTTCTCAGTTTCTTATCAGTGCAGCCCTTCAGCATGATGTTTTATCTCAACTATTTTCAATTCTCTTAAACTCATTGGAGGGGACTGTGATCAAAGTAAATGACAGAACATATGGAAAGGAATTTATGATTTCTTTTTTACCTTTTAGTCCCATGCCTTGAATCTGTGTCTTCTGCTGCTCTGCCTTCTGACTCTCTTACTGCTTTCATCTGAGTGATTTGACATCTTTCATAGCTAAATGTGGCATCAGATCCTCTGCATCACTTAATACTTGTAACAGTGCAGGACATCTCCACTAAAAAGACAACAGAGGAAAGGAAAATTAATTGAATTGCCTACAATGTAATGTCTTTTCTTTGGGCCATATACAGTATAATTTTGATGTCAATTTATCCTTGTTTTTCTTTCCTGATCTCTAAAGGGAATATCATATGCTTTAAACTATTTCTTGAAAGCAATTAAGCAACAGCTACAAAGGTAAGGTAGGTCTTCAAAGCCAGAGAAACCATTGAAAGTGGCCTAATATTGCAATAATTCATCATGGTTATGCTAGTGTACAGTGAACTGTTAATTTATATATTTATTCTCCATTTCTATTTTTATATACTCCAGCAGTTTTTCAGTTTTTCCATGCTGATCTGGCCTCTGAAATCTGATGGATCTTTAAGTTCCATGAATATAATTATTATAAAATCTCAGTTTGGTGTAGACCTAAACATCTAAAAATAAATGATCCTCTCTGCTCTGAAATTTTGATAAGAGGTAATAATTTAGAGGTATTCATCTGATACATTGTCAGAGGATATATGAACAGGGTAAGAAATGATTGAGCCTTTTATCCAAGTAAAATTTTACTGAGTATGCAATGAGTTTTTTCTTCAAATTTTACTGCAGTCTAGCTCACCAAAACATAATAGAACACAAATTTTATGAAATTAATTTTTACGTGTTTTATTCCTCAGTGAGGACAGTTGTGAGGAACTCACAGTTTTCTCATCATAGCAGGGCTGTTTGGTTCTGGACATGCTATACTTTTTTTGTTCTGCTTTTGTTTTGCTTTTTTTGTTTTGTTTTTTGTTTTGCTTTTAAAAACTCTATAAAGTACTAGGGGATAACTCAGCTGAGTGAAAAAAATCAGTCAAGATCTCAATCTGAACCATCAAAACTTACCTCTGAATGAAGATGTATTGTGGAATACAAACAGGCACTTTGTTATTGATCATTTAATCTGATGTGGACTTTCCAATGTTACTTCTTTCTGCTTTTGTCCAGGAAAAGAGGGTACATATGATGGCAAAATTAGGCCAAACATTTTCCTCCAGTGAAGACTTCCAGGAAAACAGAGAGGGATTATGTGTGAGTACAGCCTTTTTTGGGAGTTATGTGCTGCTTGTCATGGTTCTGTACAGCTCAGAGTTTGTAAACAGGTTTTGGTAATGTCTCGTATATGTAGGCAACTCACAGTGGGCTGTAAAGTGACCCAGCAATGGATTACCTTAAGGCCCTATCTATGCAGACATGAACCATGGGGAACTGTTTACATAAGTCAGTCCTGATTTGTCCACAAGCCATAGACCAAACACAACAGTGCTGCATCATGGAAAGAACTAAAACTTTAGCTGAGCCTTGAAACCCCTCAACAAATAATATGCCCTGAGTATCAATCCAAACCACTATTAAGTCATGTGGGGAAGTAAGATAAAGAGAACTTGTAAGGTTTCAGTGTCAGTTTCAGCCAATAGCCTTGTTTATCCAGATGGTATAATGCAAGAACTTATAGTCTTGCACACAGTCATGTAAATCAGGGAATAAAAACACTAAGGTTCTGATTAGGAATTGGGAATTTCCACTCTAATGCCACATCTCACCTGTATGGAGACTCATCCTCCCTCATCAGGGCATTGGCAAAGGTTTCTGGGATTGAGATCCCTTACCTGGAGGGATAAAGAAATATTTAGCATGTTGTAAATTTGCAGCCATGAGTGATTAATTAACACACATATATTATTTACTATGCCTTTTTTAGGTGCTTACAGTGTATTCTTGCTTTTTAAAGTTGTAATAGTACATTCTCCCTTTATATCTTTGAAAACCTGCATTAGATCTATCAATGAAGTTCAAGTTAACTGTTTGCTTGAGCCTTGTAGTTTCAAGCAACTTTTTGCCACAGATTCTTTATGACAGAATTGTTGTTCCTAAGGCTTGTCCTATGCCATCGGCTTTAATACACCTATTTTCAGAATTTCATGTCAATGAAATTCCTCAGAGATTATGTATTTTGTGAAGCACTCATAAATTTTAATTGAAACCTTGCAGTCTGCTTACACTTCTCTGTGAAAAGACTAATCCCTGAAGAACATATAAAGCAGAAAGGACCTTTTCCTCCCATGCACATAATAAAACCGTGATATTTTAATGACAATATTTCTCATAGTCTCATTTTCTAACTAAATGTAAAATATCTGACTAATGCTAGACAAATAGAAAAAGAGTCATAGGCTGGAATTAAAGAAACACTGGGACATTTGAAAACTCCTGAGGTCAAAACTAGTCTGGAAATCTCAGAGGATATCCCTCTTCATGACCTTTCACGTACATTTAATTCCTACCTTGTTTAATTTTTTGATATATTATATAGTATAAGGAAGCTCTGTAGTGCTCTTGTACACAATACAAAAAGGTATAGCTTTAATAAGCTCCATATTCTTTAGGACATAGTGTCATTTAATTCATTTGTCACTTGTGGGATATTAGTTGCAGAAACAGCTAGTGGAAACTGGGAATACAGAAAAATACTGCAGAAAATATCTGGAGCAGACCAATTAAGAAAATGTGTAAAAAAAATAATGCTGACATTGAATGTTTTGATTAATAGTAGAATTTAAGATAATTAAAGGTTATTCCATGGAGAAATATGTGCTAAATTAACTCTTCATCAAAATTAAGTACCTGGTAAAACAGATTAAGACTCGGAATTTCACCTGCAAAAAATGTAATTACTTTGTTTGGATCACTGTTTAACTTCTGTTTAGTCATGTCTGCTAGAATGACTGGTGAAGACTGCTAGTCTTTCCCTGACTGGAAAGTAATTCTTTCCTCTTAATTTCTTAAGAAAAAAAAAAAAAAAAAAATCTATAATGATGATACCTTTATTGCTGGCTCATATTCAGTTGCTTGTCAATTAGATCCCCCAGGTCCTTTTCCACCCGATAGCTTTCCAGCCACACTTCCCCAAGCCTGTAGCGTTTCATGGGGTTGTTGTGGCCCAAGTGCAAGACCCAGCACTTTGCCTTGTTGAAGCTCATACTGTTAACGTTGGCCCATCAATCCAATCTAACCTAACCAAGTCTCTCTGTAAAACCTCCCTATCCTCATGCAGATCAAAGCTCCCACCTAACTTGGTGTCATCTGCAAATTTACTGATGATACACTCTATGGCCTCATCAAGATCATCAATAAAGATGTTAAACAGAAACGGTCCCAACACTGAGCCCTAAGGAACACCACTTGTGACCAACTGACAGCTGGATTTAACTCAGCTGACCACCACTCTTGGGGCCCACCCATCCAGACAGTGCTTGATCCAGCAGATTGTATGCTTATGCAGGCCATGAGCAGACAGTTTTTCGATGAGAATTCTATGGGAAACAGTGTCAATTGTTTTTTGAAAGTCTAGGTAGACAATATCCACAGCCTTTCCCTAGTCCAATAGTCGGGTCATCTTGTTATAGAAGGACATCAGGTTCATCAGGCAGGACCTGCCTTTCATAAGCCCATGCTGATTTGGCCTGATCCCCTGGTTGTCCTCTGTATGGCTTCTAATGACATTCAAGATGATCTGCACCATGACCTTCCCTGGTACTGAGATCAGACGGTCAAGTCTATAGTTTCCTGGATCCTCCTTTCTGCCTTTCTTGTAGATGGGTGTTACATGTTCTACCCTGCAGTCCATGGGGACCTCCCCAGTTAGCCAGGACTTAAGGTAAATAATGGAAAGTGTCTTGGCGAGTACATCTGCCAACTCTTTCAGCAACCTTGAGTGTAATCCATCTGGTCCCATAGACTTGTGTGCATCCAAGTGGTGTAGTAGGTCACTAACAACTACCTCTTTGCATGTGATAACCTCATCATGCTTCCCCTCCCTGTCTCCTAGCTCATGAGTCTGAGTGTCCAGGGAATAGCTCGTTCTACTACTAAAGACTGAGGCAAAGTAGGCATTGAACACCTCAGCCTTTTCCTCATCCTTTGTTCATGTCATGCTTCCCTCTGCATCCAAGAAAGGATGGAGATTTTCCCTAATCCTCCTTTTGTTGTTAATGTATTTATAGAAACATTTTTTATTATCCTTACAGCTGTAGCTAGGTTGAGCTCTAGCTTCTCTTTGGCTCTCCTAGTTTTCTCCCTGCATAGCTTCCTTACATCTCTGTTGTCTTCATGAGAGACCTGCTCCCTCTTCCAAAGGTGATAGACTCTCCTTTTGTTCTTGAGGTCCAGCCAAAGGTCCCTATTTAGCCAGGTTGGTCTCCTACCTTGCCTACTTGCTTTTTGGCACACAGGGACAGCCTGCTCTTGTGCTTTTAAGGCTTCTATCCTGAAGTATGTCCAGCCTTCCTGGGGACCTGTATCCATCAGGGCAGCCTCTCAAGGTACTACGTGAATAAGTCTCCTGAACAGGTCAAAGTTTGCCCTCTGGAAGTCTAAGGTGTCAGTTTTACTAACCCCTCTCCTTGTTTCTCCAAGGATTGAAAACTCAACATCATGATCACTGTGCCCTAGACGGCCTCCAACCTTTACTTCCCCCACAAGTTCTACTCTATTCACAGGAAGCAGGTCCAGGAGGGCACCTTCCCTGTTTGGCTCACTTACCATCTGTGTGAGGAATTCATCCTCCACACATTCCAGAAACCTCTTGGGGTGTTCCCTCTCTGATGTGTTGTATTCCCAGCAGATACCTGGGAGGTTAAAGTCCCTCACAAGAACAATGGCAAGTGACTGAGATTTCTCCCTGCTTACAGAGATTTCAACTGCTTATAGAAATCTTCATCCACCTCGCTGCTTTAGTTGGGAAGTCTATAACAGACTCACACAGTGATATCAGCTTTATTGGCCCTTAACCTAAACCAAACACTCTCAATCCTGTCACCATTATACTTGATTTCTGAGCTCTCACAGCATTCTCTAACATATAGGGACACTCTACTGCCTCTTCTTCCCTGTCTACCCCTCCTGAAGAGCTTGTAGCCATCGATTGTGGCACTCCAGTCATGTGAGGCATCCCACCATGTTTCTGTGATAGCTTTTAATATATTCTCCATCAGTAAAATTTTAAGTATGTCTACCATGAAAACTTTCTCCACTTAGGGACTTTTTAATAAAATTATTATGCTGGGACTTTTTGAGAGAAGCTGCCCTGGACAGGAAACTGAAATGTAAAGGAGGCTGTGACTGACTCTTAGACTTATCTTTCTAGAATGCTAATGCCATCTGTGGATCAATAATTTTAATACCTCTATATCACATTACTGTTTAAGAGGTACATTAGGACAGCTTGGAATATAAAACTGTCATGGTTTAGGGTCAGGGCAGCCCCTTAGACCTAACAGACACTCTCTGTTAACTCCCCTCCCTCCCCAAAGGGGAAGAGAAAAAGGAATAAGGGAGAGAGACTTGTGATTAGAAAAGGAAACTAGAACAGCTTTAATGATAATAATAATAATAA
>JANHGN010024870.1:0-12628 GCA_024605025.1 Megaceryle maxima
GGTTGGGAATCTCTCCAGAGAAGGAGACTCCACAGCCTCTCTGGGCAGCCTGGCACAGGCTCCCACACCCTCACACCGAAGAAGTTTTCCCTGATGTCCCACTGAGGTCCACAGAGCTGGAGGGTGCAACCTGATTTGTAAGGGACTTGTTACCCTTCCTCCCTACTGACAACATCTCACACATCATTTGCTTGAAACTCTGCAGAAGTAAATTCCAGATAGCTGCTGAACTAGGAACGATGTCTTTTATAGCTGGTTATTCAGTTCCCATCCTGCTTGACTTGACTTGCCATGGTCTGCTGAAAAGCCTACAATAAGTCATCTTTGCCAGCTCAGCCGCGTCCCCCGTATGGTGCAGCACAACCAACCAAACGCTGGGCTGCAGCCCCAGCGTGGCTGGGGGACGATATCTGGATTTACCACAAGGTGGGACCATTTTCCACAGACTAGGAGCAATCTCCTGGCACGTCAGAAGCCAGTGCACGCACAGTCAACTTCTCCCAGCCCTGGAGACACGCTTTTCCCTTTTCATTTCCCAGTAACAGCAGCAACGGGAGCAGAACTGATCTGCTCATCTACACTCCCTGAGGAACAGGAGCGGCCGAGGCGGCTGGAGATGTTTAGTCTGAAGAAAAGGAAGCTGAGGGGAAACATTGCTCTCTAAAACTACCTGAAAGGAGGTTGTAGAGAGGTGGGTTTTCATTTCTTCTCACAGGTTACAACTGACCAGAGGAAATGGCCTCAAGTTGAACCAGGGGATATTTAGGTTGGACGTGAGAAAAAACTTCTCTGAAAGGGTTATCACAGACTGGAACAGGCTGCCCCAGGAAGGTGGCTGAATCACCATCCCTGGATGTATATAAAAGCCATCCAGATACAGTGCTCAAGGATATGGTGGTGTAGTGGCCCTGGTAGAGTTAGATAATGGTTGGACTTGATGATCTTAAATGTCCTTTCCAGCCACAGCCATTCTGTGATGCTCTGAGTATGTCTGAATGGCCCCTCTGCTCCCACAGTCCAGGAGGAAACGGAACAGCCACCAGATTCCTCAGGAATCTCAAACGATACAGGTGTGGTCCATGGGATACCTGTACCTGAACCTACATCCCACGGTTGCTGCACTTCAACAGCGGAGAGTGGGACTGCTTCTAGCAACCGCTGTTAAGACAAACCCAACACTCACAAAGCCTCCAAGTGCCCAAATACATCAATAAAACCTGGTTTAGATTGAGGATTAATTTTAATCCGGGTGTGTTGGTATCGCTCCTCTAACATTTCTAGTTTCCAGTCACCAGGTATCTACTCTGGTTGCATTTTAGACAATAGTTTTGCTTTCCAACATCTGTTTCAGGGTTGAAAGCTGAAGGACAATCCACAAGCGTTTTCAAGATCATTTTTAAACCAAGTTCTGAAGCGGCACAAACAGCAGGAGAGCCGGGGAAAGCAAGACGAAGCATCTCTTACAGAAAAAAGGCCAACTCGGGTTAACTTCAGTCTGATCTACATCCCAACGCTACCGGCAGCTGAAGAAAAAGTCTCTTTGCACCTTTGAAAAAAGAATTACTCTTCAGGGATAACAAAACCACTTCTCCTCTAAAAATACCAGATGCACCTGGAAATATAACCCCTAGCACTGCATCGCTTCTGTGCTGTGACTCGGATGCTTGGAAAAAAGCAGGTGCCGCTGCCTCACCCAGAGAAGCTGGGATCAAAATGTTTACTTGAGTGTAAGCAAGCCCCGGGGAAATTAACCAGAACACACCTTACCTGTGCAGCTTCATAGGTGATGGTCTTCGTCTCCGTGTGAACGATGGGGACTTCTTTTGTGGGAATTTCGCTTTTGACAGCGCTGGACACGTCAGAGATGGTGACCGTCTGTGTCTTCACTAGAGGTGGCTATGGGACAGGGTTAGAAATATCTCCGTAAAGACCCAGTGAGCATTTCCACACCGTGACCCTGCTGCTGGCAAGCGTTCTGACACTGATCTGATAAAAGCACTGTGGGAACCAAGGGCCACCTGGAAATCTTTGGTTTTAAGCCTCTGGTGCAACGCACTGCTCAGAGGACAGAGATCACGCCTGAGGATTAAGCAGACGCAAAAATCCTCCAGATCTTCCCCAACTCCATGTCCTTGGGTCAGACCAAGCAAGGCATTAAGGGTTTAACTGGTGTGTCACAATACCACAGAAACTGCCTCCACTGATAATTAACTTTCTAATTACTGGCTCATTGCCAGCTGCCAGTGAAAGATGACCCTCATCTACTGATGACAATGCCAAGATTAACACAAACCCTGGGCAAATAAAGACTTGAGCACAGCTGAGAAGCTTTAACCTGACTGCAAGTGAAACATGGTATTATTTAAAAATCCCCACCAGATCCTTGGTCTTTTATTAAATCAATGTCAGACAAAACAGAAACAGGAATCTCGAAAGAGAAATAGCAGGGAGGGGGAAGAAAAATCAGTTGTTCCACCACCTGATAATCATCCAGAAGAATACAAGAGTTAGTTCAGACCCGCAGTGTTTTCCCAGAGGGCTCCATTTCTGCTCACCGTCCCCAAACCTGGCAGAGGCCACTGCGAATGTTAGCAGGGGAAGTGGGCACCTATTTTACCATCAGCAATCGACATCAACACTGAAGCAGGCAAAAATATCTCCCACGCTGGGGAGCAGAAAGGGGACATCAAAGTTCATGTTCACCATGTAAAAGCATATCTGACAGCCAGTGCTTCCCAATTTGCTCCACTGAGCTCAGGCTCAGCCTCCGGTGCAGCAGGAGAACAAAAAACTTAAGGAACTCAAATTCCGTGCCTTTGGAAGCTAAATATTTCCCTTTTGCAGGGATGCTCTGATCAAAGAAAGGCAATGGGTATTTAATGCCAAGATAAATTGAGAGGGGCTTTGTGTGCACTGGCTGCAGGAGATTAACCAGCTAATGAGCTCCAAGCAGTCCAAGCCAAACAAACACAACTCCTCTTGAGTCGGTGGCATCTGCTTGCTGCAGTGTTTGGGTTCCCACTCCCAAATTGTCTGGGGTGGGGGAGGCAGGGCTCACTACCTGGAAGCAGCGAATGATTGCCGGCAGCCCGTTATTAACCTCTGAGTCGTGACTCTTGCCATTTAGCTTTCTAAAGGCAAATCTGTCTTCGCCATCCTCTGCCACCTCGTCCTCCTTCTCTGCTCCCCAGGGCTGCCAGGGAGGTGTGGCGGGGCTGGCGGGGGGCTCTGGCTCAGAGAGCTCAGAGTCCTTCTCTGCATCCACACTAACCCCCTTTCCACAGCTCAGGTCCTCCTCGCTCGTGGGGAGGCTGGGAGCTGCCGCCACCTCCTTCTCCTCCACCTCCTCCTCCTCCTCCTCCTCGCTGCTTAGGGAGGCAGCACCAAAGTCACAGCTGGGAGAAGGCTCTGAGGCGGGTGGCACTGGGGTCTCGCTAAAAGCTACGGATTGCCTTGAGCCCTCCCACACAAAGGCAGCGTTAACAGTGCTCCTCTCTGGCACTGCAGCCACATCCTCTCTGGAGAGAAAGTCACTCAGTTTCTAAAAAGAAAGGAATACACAAAAAAAGGCGAGAGAGAGAGAGAGAGAGAGAGAGCGTGTTAGGGAGAACAGGAGCTCATGAGGCATAAAGGCAAAACATCGGTCTCTTGTACATCACATCCCAGTAACACATGCAGCAGCCGTGCGTTCGGATGCTGGGAAGTTTGAAAATCTTTGTGTCAGTGCATTTACTGCCACGGCCTTCCAGTAATAATCCACTGAAGTTTAAGGAATTAGTATTAAACCAAGTTTCTGCACCTAAATGAAAAGCCACCACTAAGCACTTTTTGACCAGTTGGGAAACGGGAAAATTTTCCGTGTAGCAAATGGGGACTTGTGCACGTCCAAAAGCCACACGTGCAACCAAAGCTACTGACTACACCAGAGCATGCCCCAGATCGGCTTCGAACTCCATGAAATATTTTATGCTGTTTTAATTTGGACATGGACATGAAGAGAATAAGCCCCAGACGAGTGTGTACAACAAGCCGCAGAGCCCAGGCCTTGCTCTTCTCCTTGCCACTGGGAACACTCACCCCTCTGAGCACCCTCTTTGCCGGTGCAGTCTCCAGGACCTTCAACACAGACTTGTCCTTGTGGCACTGGTAAAATTACTGTAAGAACGTCTACAAGTCAGTATTGAATTAACTGCTTCAGTCACCAAGAGGCTCCTGAGCTGGCAATGCAGCCCAGCCACCTGAAAGCATCTGGACTATTTCTTCAACACAAACCAGTGTCATTAACTTAGCACAAAACTTTTCAGCTGAGGAATGAAGAAATGTGGCTTTAGGCTGGGAAGTCAGATTCACATCGATGGGCTGACCCCAGTGCCACCAAGCATGAGGTTCTGTCTGCTGCTCGACAAGCTGCATTTGACCATTTATTTGAGGCTACTAAAGTATCTGTAATGTACTATATCCCAAAACCAGCTGGCACATGGAAACCTTTGGGGTAGCTACACCTCCCGAAGGCACAATGTAAGTGGTGTTTGGAAGGACAGATTGATTTGGGTTGGAAGGGACATTTAAAGATCATTTTGTCCAACCTCCCTGACATCTGCAACTAGAGCAGGGTGCTCAGAGCCCCGGCCAACCTCCCCTGCAATGGTGCCAGGGATGGGGCAGCCACCACCTCTCTGGGCAGCCTGGGCCAGGCTCTCCCCACCCTCAGGGTCAAAAATCTCTCCCTTCTCTCCAGTCTGAATCTCCCTCTTTTACTTTAAACCCATCCCCCCTTGTCCTGTCCCAACAGGCCCTGATCAGAAGATTGTCGAGGAGAGGAGAGTAGAGAGAGAAGAGCTAGAACAGGACAGGAAGCTTTAGCAAAAACCATTTTTTTGCCCAAACACCTGAGTGATGAGTATTTCATAGGCTCAGACAGTCAGCAGTGAATGATGGCTCCAGTCCTGCCCTGTGCTAGAAATCACGCTTCGCTCATTACTGACATAGAAAGTTGCCTTCAAGGAAGGGCAGAATAAGCAGTTACAGGCTCCTACAATTTTACACATATCGAAGCTGTCACATCATCCAGCATCAGGGAACAAGGAGGGGAAAAAACCCCAGAGGGATGCTGCTTAATCCATGGCATGGCTGCTTCTTCTCAGTAAGTAACCTCACGGTTGATTGCTGATCACTTTGTTTAAAAATAGCGACTTATCTGTTCATCCAAAACCAGTGATTACATTTTCCTAACAGGGTGGCAAGTCCAGTTTGTCAAGTGGCATTCTAATTTTGGTGGTGCTATTAAGATGAACAGAAACTGTTGCCTCATGTTCTATGAAGTAGATTATCTGGGCAACCAAAAAACTGTACTTTGTACTTAAAATGTGAGGTCTGAAGCCTGCGGGTTATTGGGTCCAATGTATTTTCTGTACACCAGAGGCTGGTCACCCTGAGTGACCTCATCTAATGGTACAGCTCAGTAGTATATTAAGAAGAGGAGTTGCTTTATGTAGGAACAAACAGATGCTTCTTTTAGCATCATTTCAGGAATGATTCTTCCCCCCCATTCCTCATGGGTATTTTTCAGTTCTCTGCTTTTCCACTGCAGATGAGATTACCTGTCAGATTTCTATCCATTAAGTTTTCCAGCCTCTTGGGCTTCTCTCAGGTTCTGGTGGATATTGCTTAGGAAAATACATTTAACAGGAGCAAATGGACAGCGATCAGCACTGCGATGGTCAGGTCAGACTGCACACAGAGGGAAGTGTTATTTCTGATCAAACCCCACTTCCACACGGGCTCCTCCGAATGTATCTCTGGCTCCCACCCTCGTTTTGTGGAACACAAGGTGTCACGCTGCAGTATCTCACAGAGCAGAATAGGAACAGAGGTGATCAGCTCTGAATGCCCGTCTCTTCATCTTGCTTTAAACCCTCCATTTATATACTGCCAATATACTGAGCTCTCCTTAATTATATATGCTAAAAATTGCAAATTAATCATGGGATCTTGAGATGGTGCAATACATCTTCTGGAGTTTAATGGAAAATGCCTTAGGAGCAAGATTTCCTTCAGCACCCGCTGAGGCTCGAGTCGACCAAGAGGAAGAATGAAACCCTCAGATAAACCAAAGCAGATTAAGCAGCTACACAAATGCAGATCTACTTAGAGACAAACATTTGCATAGAGTCAAAACAACACCCCACCCCCCAGCTCCCTTTTCCTATACAGAAAAAATAATTTGCATTTGGGAAGTATCCGGTACAATAAAAGCATGAAGGGAGGGAAAAGATGGAGGAAGCCTGTGGTGTACATACACTGCTTGTCTGGAGAGCCAAGAGCGGCAATAAACATGCAAATTATAAAGACAGAATGAAATCCTGATAAGATCAACCAAGCAGAAGTACTTTTGTTTCTTGCCTTTCTATTTCATTTGTAAGGAATTAGAGTAATCGAAAGGTATTTGTTTCTATATAAAATTGTCTATTTACACACACTTAACAAAACCCCAAAACAACAGCACAACTGTGTTTGTTCCTAAATTCAGAAACAGCATTTGCACATAGGCTAGAAAAAACTATCTTGTAAAAAAACCCAACAAATAAACCCAAACTCCCCATGGAATTTGAACATCTGTTACAAATTCTGATCTTATCAAGATTTATTTTAATTTGCAAATGCAAAAGCGTATTTTTAGGCCTCAGATTTGCAGAATTCCAAGCTCTCCTTGAGACCCATGAAAGCCGGGAGTGCCTGGACTGCAAGTGACTCATTTTGAGGGACACGGACCCAAACCAGTGATGCTCCACTGAGCATGAAGCAGCCGATTTGCACGAGCCACACACAGTGTAAAGAAAATACAGGGCAGGATGCAGTGCCCTGGAAGAAATACACGGAACCAGGCACGAGTGCGACTGAAACGTCACCCTGCAAATACCAATCTTTGAGCATCTGATGGTGACAAATACTGAGGACAGAGCTTAAGCCATATGGTGTAGTAAGTGACACACAATAATTCAGACTGGGGATAAATTAATAACAGGCTTAACTGCATGGCTGATACTAGTGACCAAAGGGATTTATTTTCCCTTAAGAAGGGGTTTTGTATAAATTTGTTTGCCTGTATTTTTTGAAGAACCCACGATTTTGGACAGGGGTGTAGCAGGATGACCCCACTGCCCTGCGCTGCCCGAGGCGCTGCCTGTGTTCTGCAGCCTGTGCAGGCACCTTGCTGCCTCTCTCCCCAGAAATACTCCATTATCCTCATCCCACCCCAGATTCCTACCCCACAGGAAACTTAAGGAGTGCTAAAATGATGTCAGCCTGCTAATTAACAACGATATTTTATAAAAATTGATAATGAAAGTGCAGTGCATGCTGACTCCCCCCAGTGCCCAGAGGCAGTGCCCCAGACTGCAGCTAGTTCCCACTTCCCGGCACAGTCGCTGATGCTGGCGCGTGTTATTAGGTTATCCCCAAACACGTATCCACGGAAGCGAGCAGGCTCGGCATGACCCACTACGGATGCACAAGTAGATGCTGTTGCTTTTGCAGTGAACCACACTCACCGGTGAGAGTTCCAGATAAAATGATGCTCAATCTCACAGCTGTCAAAAGCACTTGGGTAGAAAAGTATTATAAAGCAGAGGAATTCCTTAGTTTACAATACCTGCCATGCCTCAGAGAGCTGCTCTGCCTCAAAGATACAAGCTTAGAAGATTAGAAGACGTTCAACAGACCCTGGCATCAGAAAGCAATGGTCATTACCCACAGGTTGACTTTTTTTGGATGGGCTTTTTCATTACCATTGATCTAATCACAACATCCTGATCAGCTTAGTCAGATGACGGAAGGATAAAAGTGAATTTGACCAAAGTTAAAAGTAAGGCTAGAAAACACAGGGCACTAAAAGATGCACTTGCTGTCATGCACAAGATTCCCAGATATTACACACTACACAGCAGCCACCTCCAATCCGCTGCGCTGCCTGCTTGGCAACGTGAAACAACCTCAACATACTTAAAATCAGGTTGCTGAGCAATATGATTCCTTTCCCCATCCACCCTGATCCCCTCCCCATCCCTTTTCTAGGGCAGGTACCCTTGGGTGAGGGTCTTCTTATTCCAAATTCCCTCTGCAGAGGAAAAGCTGCTGGTGGCACTGCAAATGCTGCCTCTGGTTTAGTGTAGGAGCAGCAGAGAAGAAGAGCGGGGACACCAGCAGGAGAGAAGAGCGGGGACACCAGCAGGAGAGAAGAGCGGGGACACCAGCAGGGTTTGGAGCTGACATCAACTCTGGGCTGCTGTGTTTCACCTGCTTCATTTCAGATGTAAAGTCTCAGCTCTGTGCTGGTGCCAGGCTCGCCCAGGAGAGCAGCAGCACAAGGCTCGTGTGGCTCCAGCGCAGCCAGATTTGCTTTCCTGTGATCACTTGTGACTGGAGAATGAGCCAAACAGTTTATCAGAAATGAATAATCTCACAGAAGAAAAGCTGAGAGTTAAAATGAAAACCGATTCTTGATGAAGCCTCTAGAGACAACTTCAGGCAGCTTCCACCAGCTTCCACCCAAGCAGAGGCTTGCACTGCATTACCAGGCAGAGAACTGGTGGTTCATTAGGAACATGGTTTCTTCACTTACAAAAACAAAAAGGAGCATTTTTGTCCTCAAATAAATATAATGTGCGCGGCAGAGGCTCTCACAGTTACACTGGGCAGGACCTGAGAAATGCTTCTCCTACCATTCAGTCTCAGAAGTGAAGAAGAAGAACCTGTCAGCGTTCATTGAAGTATTTGGTAGAGGGATGAACCTTTTGACCCCTCTACAAACAAAGTCTTTGTTAAACCAAGCTGGATTTAATCCTCAATCAAATTATTCTGGCCAGTTTGAGAGGCTGCATTGCTTATAGCCACAGCCTGGTGTGTCCCTGCTCCTCAGGAGCATGAAAGCCACGCACTGGAGTGTCCAGCAGACCCAGCACCCTGAACCAACTGGTAATGACCCAGGGTCTGGCAGCTTCTGGTTTGTGGAAGAAACACTGCAGGTTAGTCCAAGGAAGTTGTTAACACAAGTCGTAAAGAGCATTTTTGTTAATAAGCAGTGGAAAGAAGAATCTGATTTGCAGTAACATTTATTAATGATAAATGTACATATTTACAAAGAAAAGATCTGAGAAAAAATACAAAACTGAAAAAGTGTTCCAAAAGAGAGCATTTTAGGTAAAAAAGAAAGTGTTTTCAGTCCCCACAATCTGATCCATGTACCACTGTGACCGTGTACCACTGCTAGAAGATCCCGAAGTGGCACAAACCAAGGCTAGTCCTTCCCCCCAGCTTCACACACCAAGACAGATGAAAACAGGCACCCAAGAGAAACCAGCACTGCTGGGTTCTCCGGTGTCACCCACAGGGAAGTGCCAACCAAAGAGCTCCTACACGAATCCGTAACCCTTCTATGGGTTACGTTTTTCTCAAAAGCATCCTACCACAACCTGCAAGTCAGAACAGGGGCCATCAGCTCATGACCAGGAAAAAAGAAAACCCAATAAACCAGTGGAATCAAGGTGACAGTTTCCTGACGCTTACATGAAGACACTCTGCCCACAACCTTCCTGAGGAGCCCTGTGGTACAAGTCCAACCTTGTTCCTGCAAAACACCAACTACTCCTTTGGTGCCACGCTGAGGAAATCCACCTCTCCTCATTATTTCAGGAGAGGAGCAAAGTATTGAGGATCTACTTTTTAGTGTCACCAGTTACTGCACAAGCTGTGAGGGAGAAGAGCTGGTGTTGGCTTAACTCCATAGCCTCGCCTGACCTGTCCAGAGTCCTCAGTCCATCTACTGCTGATGTGCAGGGCAAAGCAGCTCATGGCAGGAGATTCAGACAATTTACCGGTTCACTTTCAGTAACAGAAAAGACAAAGGGATGTTGTTTTTGCAGTAACACGCGCCTCGAATATCACCAATGATACAGAGCCTGACACCTACCACAGCCTCAGAGCAGAATCCGAGTTTCAAGCAACCACTTTCCTGCTTCAAAGTACTACTGTCCACCTTCCTAAAGCACAAAAGGACAAGAAACTACTCTGCATTTCGTCTGCATTTTCAGGAGAGATGTTATCAGAGAAGATTCAGAAAGTGACAAAGACTCAGAAAACATGTAGCCAACCACCAACTTCATGATGGAGAACACGGAAGCCTTGACAGCCACTGGATCCCACCCACGAGCACCCAAGAGTCTCTCTGCAGCCGAGCGGCCACACCACACAACACTGGGGGAGGGCTAATTGCATCAGAGCTGTTGGCAATCTTAGCATAGCCACATCACTGTCAGGCCAGTCACTGAAATCACAGAATCACAGAATGGTGGGGGCTGGAAGGGACTTCTAGAGATCACCGAGTCCGATCCCCCTGCCAGAGCAGGGTCACCCAGGGCAGCCCACACAGGAACAGATCCAGGCAGGTTGGGAATCTCTCCAGAGAAGGAGACTCCACAACCTCTCTGAGCAGCCTGTTCCAGGCTCCTTCACCCTCACAGTCAAGAAGTTTTTCCTGATGTTGAGGTGGAACTTCTTGTGTTTCACTTTCCTACCACTGCCCCTTGTCCTGTTACAGGGCACCACTGAAAAGAGACCAGCTCCTTCTACTTCACACCCACCCTGCAGATATCCATAAACATTCATCAGATCCCCTCTCAGGCTTCTCTTCTCCAGGCTAAACAGCCCTTTCCTCACAACAGAGATGTTCCAGTCCCTTCATCATCCTCGTAGCCTCTGTTGGACTCTCTCCAGTATTGCCCTGTCCCTCTTGAAATGGGGAGCCCAGAGCTGGACACAATACTCCAGGTGAGGTCTCACCAGTGCAGAGTAGAGGGAGAGCAGAACCTCCCTTGACCTGCTGCCCACACTCTTCTTCATGCCCCCAGGAGACCACTGGCCTTCCTGGCCACAAGAGCCCATGGCTGTCCCATGGAGAACTTATTGTCCACCAGGCTGCCAAGGTCCCTCTCCCCAGAGCTGCCTTCCAGCGGGTCTACTCCTAACCTGTACTGGTACATGGTATTGTTCCTCCCCAGGTGTAGGACTCTACACTTGGCTTTGTTGAACTTCATTAGGTTTTCCTTTGCCCAGCTCTCCAGCCTGCCCAGATATCGCTGGAAGGATATCTCACTGGAAACACCATTTTTTACAGCAGGTCACATTGAAAAATCAGTATTTCTCACACCAAGCTGGATGAGGTTCCACACTGCAGATGTTTCCAGCTTCCCTTTGGTCAATTCTGGATAATTCAGTTCTCCATCACTCACAGGCTGTATGGACCTGAATCCCACCACTGCCCAGGGGCAGTGACAGTGTTGGGGCCCTGCTGGGGGCTGACGGTGCTTTGTGGCAAGTTTGATGCTGAGGAAGAAAGGGAGCAAACTGCAGGATGGTTCTTTTACCAACACCCTGAGACCTCTGCCCTCAAATGGAGCCAGAGCAAATCACCTCACCCTGTGAACCGTATGACAGCAGGCATCCCAAAATCCCTTCTTTCAGGGAAAAGGGGGAAAACAGGAATCAACCAGCACAGCACCAATGTGTACGAGACACATCATGAGCCTGTATGTGGATCTTCACGGGCATGTCTCTAACTCCCTTTGCACGACAAGCAAAGGAGGGGAACATGAGGAGCAACTGGAGCACTGTGGTGTCAAATGGATGCAGTTTCTGTTCCTGATGAGCTACAGGCTTTCTCTGTCCGAGGAGATCACATCCACCAGATAAATAGAGAGAGACAGCCGCTCAACTGCTACAGAAGTAGAAAATGTGGAGTTTTTTTATACTCTGCAGTGATCGTTGTTCTAAAATCCCCAAAATGTTCCTGAGCATTCTCAGAATGTAACGTTTCAAAGCTTTTCGGCTGATAACCAGCTGATCTCATTTGAAAAGGAAAAAGCAAGAGAGCGACTGTTTTAATTAAGAAGTTAAAGAACTGAGTTTAAGTGTCAGAGTGCATCTCCTCACTCTGGGATAAGACACCCTGAGCACTACGGTTGAATGCTGCTCTGGGCCAAAATTTTTAGACTTCAGGTCCTTTGGAAATGGGAGATAGAGCTACAGAAACCGTGGCTTCACAAAAGTCACTGCTATGGCTTCAGAGTAGTTGTCATCAGTTCAGAAAGATGGCACGAGGCCACCTCAGCACGCTCACAGTGGCACTGTGGCTGCAGACCTTCACAATGGCTTTGGAAAGGAAGCAGGCGTGTGTCTAAGCTGCTCTTCTCCAGGAAATAGGGACAGAAAATGGACAGAGAGTAACCAGAACAACTCATGTTCCTTCCCTCTCCGTGCCAGGCTGGGGAGAATGAACAGTCCCTGTTTATCATCATCTCTGTTCTAATTTTGGGAAGGAGACTCAAGCAGAGAATCCCAGCCAGAAGCATCCCTCCAGCTCCTTCCATCCTGCACCTTTTGCACAGCATGTGGCATCTCGGCATCTTTCCCCACTTCTCCAGGGTGCACCTTCTCGAGACAGAATCATCAAATGGGTTGGGTGGGAAGGGACCTTTCAAGATCATCTGGTCCAACCACCCTGCAGGGAGCAGGGCCATCTGCAACCAGAGCAGGGTGCTCAGAGCCCCAGCCAACCTCCCTGCAATGGTGCCAG
>JANHGN010024870.1:12728-28514 GCA_024605025.1 Megaceryle maxima
TTTAAACCCATCCCCCCTTGTCCTGTCCCAACAGGCCCTGCTCAAAAGTCTGTCCCCATCTTTCTGACAGGCCCCTTCAAGTTCTGAAGAGAGACGAGAAGGTCTTGTCCACTCTCTTGCACACCACGGGATGGTTGCACAACATCCACACTTCCAACCACTGAAAGAGGAAGACTGTGTATTAAAGGCAGTGTATTAAAAAGGGAAGAACACTTTCCAATGGAAAATCAGCGTCCTCACAAAGCAAAGTCCTAAAGGCACAAACTGGTGAACTAGTCAGAGCACGTTACAAGAGTAATTGCAAGGGTTCCCGTGAGATTACAGCAAAGGTTTTCACTAGCAACCTAAGTTTCTGAGAGAGCCTTAAGAGAACCTCAACCTGTACACTGAGAGCAAGAGAGAGGCAGCTCAAGTGGTCCGTGAAACACCACGGTCCTTCAGATCATGCCAGATTTGCTTTATGTCTTTTTCCTGCAAGCTTATCTGCTAGCTTCCTAAATAACACTGTTCACAAGGATACAGATCTATAAAGGGTTATAAATACATCTATTTATATATATTCACATATTTTAGTCCCTGTAGTAAAGGTCTACTCCTTTCTTGTCTGTGCTTCTGGAGCAGCTGCCAACACTGATGGCACTGCTGGCTGTTCTCAGAAGTCGTTGTGTCTACACCAATCCTCCAGCCAGAGCAACAGAATGCGGATTACCACCGAAAGAAGCAGCGCTCGGCTCAACTCAGCCCCAGAATTACTATACACAGAAAAGAAACCCCTTAGACACAAAGTCCCATCTTCTCCCCCAGCTCGCAAACCAGTTCCGCTCAGCCTGGCCGGGCAGCTCTCCTCGGAGCCCACACAGCCCACTGGGGTACCACGGATACGCGGCAGCATCATCCAGACATTTACATTTGTAGGCAATAAACAGCAAGCAGCATGCGACGGTTTGGTTAGAGAAGTGAAAACAATCGATGGCTTTAACATTACAAATGTGTCCTGATGCGGTCAAGTCAACATGCTAACAGAGGAGATGTACCCAACAGCAGGATACTTCATTCCTGGGACCTAAGCAAACATGCGTCAGTTAATTCAACACAAATTAAATAAAACACATCTGAAGTGCACCAAGACCACCAGATTCAGAAAAATGGTTAAATCTATGTTCACAGTAAATACCTCCTCGCGGTGGGCTTTGCCCTGTAACATGATGTGATTTCTTAGGAACGAGAGGGAAGCTGTGGTGCTTTGCAAAAGGCTTCCCCCACCCCAGGAAAATGAAAGCTGCCTGTCCCTGTCTCTAAGGTAACACTAACAGCAGCACTGATAAGCAAGACGTTTCATTTCAATGCCAACCTTAGTTTCCTAGAAAAGGAGTGGTTATGGATTTGATTCAGCAGCTTAACACAAAGCCTCTTTTGGACCAGTATCAAATGTTCTCCAGCTTGGGAACATCTCACATTTATAACAACAAGCATAAATAGCGAGTCTTCAGCAATTCCTATGTGGCATCTAGAAGGGCTGAAGAAGCAAACGTCTCCTCCCAGGTATTTACACTCCCCGTCTGCACTCTTACAGCCATCAGAGGCACGGTTCAGAGGATTTGCTTTTTGCATGCTAGGAAACTTCAGAATGGACCTGACAATCCATGACCACTCCTGCCAGGTCCCGGATCACAGCTACATGACGACACACAGCAGGATTAACACAACAGTCACAGGGCATCACTCCCCGGGACAGCGAACTATGGAGATCAAAGAGCAGCACAAGGAAGATGCGGCAGAGGCTACGGCCAAGAAATTCAGGAGCTTTGGTCTTGAGGTTTCAAAATGACCCTGTTGCCACTCAGAGAAAGAGCAGCCACCAAACAGTCAATGCTATGACCAGAAGAAAGGACATCATAAAGGGAATACGTGGAGAAGGAAAAATGCTAGAGTACAGCTGACACTTTCTGAGTGATTTCTGCTCTTCAGGGATTGCAATAGAAACCTTTGGAAGAGTTGCTTCACTTGCTTGCCGGGGAAAGGCTGTCTCAGAAGGTATCTCCTGCTTTTTTAGTTTGTCTTCATCCTGTACTAACAGAGGACGTTCCTGTGTCTGCTTTCGTGGTAAGAAGATCAAGAAAGACAGAGAGAGATGAACAAAAATGACAGATGGAAAGTGCCCAAAGTGATACTTGGAGGTGTGCAAAGTGTTAGGACAGTCTTTCAACATAAAAATCAACTGCCCTGGAGAGCAAAGCTGCTGGTGGCTTCAGCCTTAGAGCTACAAAGTCCAGTCCTCTCTGCAGAGCTCATGAATATCTGGATCAGGCTCACGCGTGGTCTGTCACAAAGCTCTGGATCAGGCTCATGCGTGGTTTGTCACTGCCCTCCCAGAAAAGGGTATGCTCAAAGCCTACTGAAATGGCTTGGACTTGAAATGGTTGAGAAAAAAAGTTGAGAGTCATTAGAAATAGAAATGGTGTAGTAGAAAATGCAGTCTCTCAGTAGCTTCCTATTTTCCTATATTCCTATTTTAAATGCCCTTAAAACCAGCATTGGTTAAATATCATTAAACATCTAGACTGCGGGGCAGGTACAAAAATGCTTTTTCAAAGTTCTGATGACAATATCAAAATTTCAATTGTTTTCATTGAAAATTCTAGTGGTAGAAGTGAAAAATCCTGACCATTAGAAATCCCGAGCGTGGATCGGGTCAGACGGCCGTTTGGGAGCGCTGCAAACTCCGCACATTTTGCTCCGCAGTTTAGCACTTTTGTCTCTGGAGTCTAAGGAATGTGTAAAAAAAACCCAAACCAGAACGAGGAACTCATCACACAGGATCATGCAAGGGCTCTAGCACTTCTGCTGGCGAAAGGAAAGATCGTGGAATTGTTCAGTAACTCTCCATCCCTTTACTGTGCCAGACCTGGTCAAACCCCAGTGTATCTAGGAGAGGAAAAACTTGGCTCTGAGCTCTCGCAGTTGAGCGAGTCTCCTTTGATCAGTGCGATACTTTGGGACTGGTTCTTTGCACATCCCCAAGTGATGAGCATTGGGGAGAAAGTAGCTGGGAGACTGGGCAGCAAACAAAAATATAAAATGCAGGAGTAACATGATCATTAAAACAAACAAACAAACAAACAAAAACGGAAAGACAACATAAAAAGAACAGGGTAGAGTTAAACTTTCATAATTGCTTTTCTCTCCGATACACGGTTATTTCTTTCATGCAGCTTTTTCGAACCAGCCATGCACCAAAATAAGCAAAATCGAAAGCTGCAAAAGCTGCAGCAGTGCAAAAGTCCTCTTGGTGTGAGTTATGAAACTACTTCAGGTAGCCGAAAGAAAAAAAACAAATGTTATCCAGCATCTGCTGTTGAGTTTTTGCTTGGTGCCATTGCAATAGCAAAAGTCTGGTTCAGAAGCACGTATCAGAACAGCAGCTTTACCTCAAGCCCACCAACCTGTCTCTCAGAAGATAGGACAGTGACTTTCTTGACCTGGACACACAAAGCGTGTTAAGGTTCAGTTGTCTTGCAATAAAGCATACAGGAACAGCAGAAAAGCAGCCTCTGACAGAACACCCTTAGGCCACCCTAGCAGGGTGAAGATACCACCATGAACAGGAGAAAAAGGATTGCTCTGCATCATCATTTACCATCCCTTAAAAATGGGCAGGAAAACACCCTCCCTGGTAGGTGCCCGGTGAAGATGCATTTCTGGAAGCTCAGAGTAGAATGTGTCCACCTCCACGTCAGACCAAGTCCACTTCAGAGAGGATCAGATTAAGACAGAACTTCCAGAAATGCAAATCCAGGGCTGACAGCAATCCTCGCATTGCTGTGGACCACAGCAGCCTTAGATGGGGAAAACCCAGAGCATCCATTTATTGTGAACGGAAGCCCCCCCAGGACCTCACAATGAGGTTACCATGCAAGAAATTCTTCATAACAACCAAGAATATAATTCTTGAACTGCAACCATGGAGCTTGAGAGCCCCTGCTCTATGCCACCCACCCCTCCCTAAACCACATGGCACTGTGGGCAGAGCTCTGCATCGCTCTGCTGCCCAAGTTCCTGCGGAATTTACACCGAGACTCAGCAAACAAAGAGGAAAGTCCATCCATGTGTTAAAACAGCGTAACTCCAAGGGTGACAATCACAGAATCACAGAATGGTTTGGGAGGGAAGGGACCTTAAAGAGTATCCAGTTCCACCCCCTGCCCTGGACAGGGACATCTCCCACTAGACCAGGTTGCTCAAAGCCCTGTCCAACCTGTTCTTGAACAACAGTTCACTGATCAGCCCTGTTTAGTCATTATGGTTTGGTTGGTTTTTTTTCCTAGAAGGGTTAAAAAACCCCTTATAATTGTCATGGCTTTTCTCTATGCTTTGAGGAACCTGTGGTAAGCCCGGCTGCTAAACCCTGTGTGCCTGTTCTGAGAACCCTCCCTCCACTGCAAGGTGATTTCTGTTTAAAAAGCATCTCCCTTGCGATGGTCTGAAGATGAAATGCCAGTTTATCTGCAGCACTGTGGGCAGTGAGGGGAGCTGGGTAAGCCAGGAGAGACTCTACAACTGCCGCCTCCTCAGCCAGGGTGCAATTCTTCAGTTGTAAAGAAAAACTGCATTTACTATTTCAGAGACTGATCACCATGGGCTCTAACTACAATTTTACTCGCAAGCTTCAAACCTGAGTGAACACCAACATTACAGAGAGAAGCTGTCTGCTCTCCAAGAAGAAAGCAGCTGGCAGCCAGATCTCTACTGCTGCAACTTGGGGTTTCTTTGAAAAGTTACCTTTTTAAGGAAATGAGCAGAGAAACAGTGAATGTATTTGGCTACGAACACCCAGGTGCTGTTCCTGTAAGGAGAAAGATTCCATCCTGTAGGACCAGACCTGCTGTAGCCACCTGAGGAGTCTTCTTGAAGCCTCCACAGCAGATAAGCACCTGCAGATCCTGATGTAAGACTAAACCCAATGACATGCTGGACTAACTGAAGAATAAAGTGACTGATGAAAACTGATACTGTCCTAAGTGCTTCTCCATTGGATTATCTGTAATACTATCTCTGAACTCATCGTTCCCTTTAAGTGTTTGGGTTTTGGGGTTTTTTTCCCCATTTTGGGGAGATGAATTCCCTAGCACCAGGAATAAGCCAGTCTCCAGAAGAGCCATGTGAAATGAAGTCTGGAAGCACAGATGACAGCGATGCCAGGAAAAGTGGCATCCAAAACAGGTGATGCATTTTACCACCAAAACGCCCAGACTGTCATGACCCTTCACCTAAAGCATGGATCCTCTGAGGCCAGTATGTGTCAGAAGGCAATATTAACTGTGCAAATTCAATAGGACTACACACTAAGGGGAGCAGAAGCTGAACCCCAGGTTGCAAAGCCGTCCCACAGAAGGATGCTGCGCACGAACACCCGCACGCGGCCGAGGTACTCACTCCGTCCGCTCCCATGGGAATCTGCCCGTTGACATTGAGGGTTCGGAAAGGGGAGTGAGTGGACAAGCGTTTGTCCCATTCACTCGGCCGAGGCTCCGGGACGGACTCCATAAAGTTCTTCTTCAACTCACTGATGTTGGCGTGATGCTTCTTTATCTCTTCTTGGGTCTTATCTAGATCCTATTAGTAAAAGGACAGGATGAATGAAGGGCCACAGAGGTGACCATGCTGCCACATAGCAAAGCTGCGCTCAGCAGAGCTGCTGCTGCCTTCCCTCAATTGTGCTCACACTGCAAACACACAAAGGCAGCGCCCTCTCTCCTATCAATTAATTGGGATAAATTGCCATCGGAACAGAGTGGGGTCTCCTCCAGGAGAGGGACGTGCCGTTGGTTCAGCTCAAGCTGCATCAAACTAGCTGAAAGCTGAGGTGTCATCTCTCAGGTTCTCCCCATTTGGGATATTTTGAAGTTGTAAGACTATGTTTGTTTGGGTTATTTCATTTGAATTGGGTGGGTTTGCTGTCTTTTCCCTCTGCTAGCCTGAATATTCACCACTATAAATGAAATTAACGTTTAAGAAAATGTTTTCCCAGTTTGATTTATTCTCTTCATATCTCTTGCTCTTTCATCCTGCCAGAAATTATCTTTGGTCCCAGAATATGCCCATTAACTTTCCCCCCACCCAGCCCCATCTCATCTCATCTCATCCCTCCAGGAGCTACCATAGGAGGCTTTAGACTTATGAAATGAAGATGAGGTGACAGTCCTTAAAAAAAAAAAAATTAAAAAAAAAATCTCAGACTGAGAATTTACTTTATGCTGGATCAACCAAGGTACTTCTGCTAAAATTCTTCATCTGGTAAAAGCCAGATTTCTGCTCTATGACACTAATTTACAGCATAAATGCACAGACTTCAAGGCAAGTCAGCTCTTTTCAACTTGTTTAAAAACAGCTTTTCTTTGCAAGCCAACCAGAGTTTTATGAAAACAAAGCTTTGGCAGAAAACAGGCATAAGCCAAACAGCAACTTTTCTGGACAGTGCCAAAAATCAGCAGTCCTCACCCGTCAGAAAGGGGGAAATTAAGGTCAGTAAAAGCACCACTGAGAAATTTCACTATTTTTGCTCTTTTAGTTGTTACTCAGCCCACTGAGTTTAGAAGATGGGAGAGCAAAGGCAGCCCTAAAGCTGGGTTGTTCCCCCCCAAGATATCTGCATCCCTGCAGCTTCCCCAGGACACATCACCCCAAATGCCCCGTTAACATTTGCTCTTTTTTGCATGGTTTGGGAAAAAAAACAAAAACAAAACCACAACAAAAACCATTTTGGCAGCCGTCCTGGATGAAAGCATAAGATCAGTGCCTGCTAGTTAGAAAAAAATAAAAAAGGCACAAATAAGTCTGCTGAGGACTCCAGGGTAAAGCCCTGCCCAGGTCTAGGAGCCCTACAGCTGCTCCTGGGTTAGAGAAGAAAGAAAGGCCACCTGGTCTGTCCACCAGTGCACCAGAGCTGGTCCTGGGAGGGTTCGCAGAGAAGCCAAAGCCACAGGGAGCTATGTGGAGCCATAACGAGTCTGGAAAGCATCTTGAGGAAGAAGCTCGCTAAGCGTTACCGCTTTTCCTCCTGCTTTGCCCTTTTTTATCGTACGAACACGGAGCGCGGGTTATCGAGCATGGAGCGCTAAATGGCTTCCCATAAAATCAAGCGGCAGCTTCGGGAGTGTGAGCGCTGCTGGAAAAAACATCTCGTCTGCCAAAGGCCTGAGCTAAAAAAACCACCAAGCCAGGAATAGAGAGGGTGAGCTGCTGGGGCCAGCTCTTTTCTAGGGGAGGGCTGGAGCACCTGCAACAGAACTGATAGGAAGGGCAGCTGAGGAGGAATGGGCCGGGTGTTGCACTAACAGGAGAACAGCGTTTGGAAGCGATGGAAAAGTTCTGGCTGGGGTTGGGGAGATGGAGCTGGTTGAGTCAGGCGAAGGAAAGCGACAGGCACAGTCCTTGCAGTGCTCCGGCGGCGGCCAAACCCTGCCCGTCGTGCTGCAGACCCTTCACTCCTTGACCGAAAGCTTGAGTTGGAGCAGTCAAAAATAACTTTAAAAACCCAAAAACCAAAACAACCCCAAAAAACCCACCCAAAAGCTGCAAAACTTTTAAAATTGAGTTTAGGAGAAGGCAGTTAGTGCAAGAGGTACCAACAGGGAAACCCTACCAGCTGCTGGTGCTGCAATTTTGAGTAGAAACATGTAACACAGAGTATCAGAAGCCACAAAATGTCTTCCATCACACAATGTATTAAAAAACCCCAAATATATGATTGGCATGGTCTGTTCGGAGACCGCACTTCAGCAAAACCAAGGACAAAAGTTCCCAAGGCTGAAGGGAACAGCGGCATGTGGAGGGATGAAACGGCTTCTCGCCCGCCACCCACAAGCACCGACCCCCACGCCAGCTCCAAGGGGACCTGGCACCGATGCAGGATGGGGCTGGGGGAGCAATAAAGGTGCTGGGAGGCAAGGAAGCACTGGGAGGAGGATGGCAATGCTGCGAGCATCGCTGCAGCAATGTCCTGTCGGAAGCGACATGGATGATGCGGTGGCCTGAATGCCACGGAGGTGACAAATGCACCTGAATTTCTGCATTTTCATAGACTGTCTTTTCCCCGAGGAAAGTAATTTATGGCAAGCAAGGAGAAACTGGTACGTGAGCTCCCCCAGCGTGATTCAACAGTTGGACTCGATCACAGAAAGAGTGTTTTCCAACCGGAAGGATTCTGCGATTCTCGTGAGCAGCCAGCGAGTCCACGAGCAGACCTGAGCACACAGCTCTGCCAATCATATATTTAGGGTAAGTATGAGAGAATGAAAGTCAGAAGAGGCAGAAGGAAGAATGCCTGCGCCATCGGCACGTTTACTGTCACCATGCAAAAGCGTACGTAAGAAAAAGAAAGGTCATTCATGCACGAGCATGCAAAATCAAAGGCAGCGGCAGAAGAGGAAGAAAACGTTGAGCGCAGATGCAAAAGGTCTAGGCAAACGCAACTGAAAAAAGCTTCGAGTTCATACAAACCTCCAACATTAAATTGCTATGCCTGATATAAATGTTTTCACCATCTAGCCTCTTTGATCTTTTCTGTGAAAATGAAAGAAAAGGGGGAAACAAAACAAAACAAAACAAGAAAAGCACAAAAAATTAAAATGTTGTTCTTGCGGGATTAACAAATTGGCAAATTAAAAAAGTCAACGGAAGGTCGGGGGTGCAGCGCTGTGCCAGCGGAGGGTGGGGGGACCCGGCTGTGAGGACATGGCCTGGGGCCACCACCAGCCGACTGGGGGGGTGGGGAGGGTCTCTTGCTGATGGAGGATGGGGAGATGCAATGAGTCCTTTAAAGAGACAGCTCCCGGGTGCTTGGCGCCTTCAGCTTCATTCAGGAGACGCTTCAGCAGCTCTCTCTGGAAGCCCTGCGCGCCACTTGACACTCCTGATAGCCATGCAAGCCCACCCCGCTGCCCGGGCTGCACTTCCTGCTGAAACTTTTACACACTCTGTGTGCACAGCAACCCTGTCTCAGCCACCTCTCCCACCTTGATCTCCCTGGTTACTCCATGGATATAAAAAAACATTACAGGGTTGGAGGGTTTTTTTGCACTTGTTGCAGCACACCCTAGATGGTTTTCTTTGGTTTCTAATTAAATTTGTTATAGAGAAGCTAAATTTTATAAATCAAACCAAGAGTTTTTCTATCTAACATTCACCATGCATCATTTTAGCCATCAGACTGCCTGAAGAACAAAAGCTGCTCATTTGGAAATCAAATATTTGATAGCTGCAGTGTAAAAAAAAAAAAAAAAAAAAAGAAATAATTAAAAAAAAACCAACCAACCAAAAAAACAGCAAAAAACCAGACCAAAACCCCAACCCAAGGCACAGGAAGAAGTTTGGAGCACTGTCTTTTTAAACAGGTTACAGATGCATGAATGAGATGGCAAATTTGTTTGGTGAAAGTGTAAAATGGCTAACCTTCCTCATTCTTATCAGCTCTTCCTCTTTTTCTGCAGGCTGCTGCTGTTGGGCAGTGATAAAAAACAAACAAACAAAGAGTTGTTGGTTCATTTCACTCTTTTGAACCTCACTGTTTAACCTTAAAAAAAAAGAAACAACCCAAACTGTGAGCAACCTAACTGAATTATGAGCACAAACCTGGGGTTGGTCACCATTCGTGGTGGGTACTGTGACCTCAATGTGCGCTTTCCTCACCTACATTTAAGAAATAAATTGGTAAAAACATTTCTTGTTAGTAGACGTGTTTCAAGAGATCGTTTAGTTTCAAAACGCAGCTGCATCAAGTTGGTTTTGAAATGCTGGGTGAACATGCAAAAACCAACATGCAGTTCTCTGGGAAGAGTTAATGACACCGCAGCTCCGGGACAGCCTGTTAGTCAACGGCACATTCACAATAATTCCTTCAGCTGGAGAATTATGTGAATTATTTGACTTTGGCATTTGAAACCAGTGCTCTCTAGTGCTGCTGACGATGGGGCTTCCCACTTGGGTTAGCTTTGCCAGGTTGGGCTTTCACATTTCATTTGCAGCTGGATCTCCCAGGGAAATCCTTCCCAAAAGCAACATGCTCAAATTAACACCGACCATCTTAGGAAGAGAAAAGTCTTTGTTATGCGCAGGTGTTACATTCACACAGCCAGTGAGAAGAGACCTATCTACAAAATCAAGCCTAACATCACAAAATAAATTCTTTACTGCCCAGAAGTAGAGAGCCAAGATTGTCCTAGCATTTGAAGGGAAGTATTCTGAGGGAACTGGATTGCCAAATACTCTGAGGGTGAAAGCACCTGTGGGTGTAAAGTGATGCAGCTACATTTGAGGAACAGGGTAAATTTGGCACATTCAAATCCACAATTTCCTCCCACATCTACATTTAAAGAAAAAAAAAATCATCTAGCATTTAAGCATTTAGGAAAAAACCCTGTAACAAGTGAGACGGGATGAATACAATTTACTTCTCAGTTTAATGCCAGGGAGGGCGAGCGGCCGTGCAGGAAGAGCACGACGGGAAATGTGTGTCACGATGCAGACGCTGACGCACCAGCCTGAAGATCCCTTCAGCCTTTTCAGTTAAACATTACTGGTCACATAGGCCAGGACATTTTTTTAAGCCATTTTTCTTCCTTCACCTCCATCTCCCAGCATTAATGAACAGTGCTTTCCCCTGGAGTACATCAGAGGAACTCCACCGAATGGTGCGTTAAGAGTAAAAATGCGGGTGTGGTGATGCTGAGAACAGCTAAAGATGCAGAGCAATGGGAAGAGCGTTATCTCGGGGTGTGCACCTCTGCTGCAGCACGGGAAGGTTTCAATCAGATTTGCAGAGTATTAAGGACACTGTAATACAAACAATAATTCTGCACATTATTTTGACATGAGAACAACACACATCTCAACATCCCCAGAGGCCTCCGATGTTTGTAGAAAGATCAAAGAACATTGGGAAAAAAAAATAAATTTAAAGAATAAACCCCTCAAGGTCTCAACAGTGCCTTTCACAGTACAAATTCCAGTCCCGTTTGCAGGAAGGTCCTACCAGCTCTGCCAGAGAAAGCCTATCAATGCAAACAACATTTGCCTTCAGCTGCTGGGCTGCTGACCAGATCCCTATCGCCGACTTCACTGGAACTGCTCCTGCTGCCCTACCAGGAATCAGCAGAGGCAGCCTAGCGATGGGTGAGCCCTAAATTCAAATCTCACGAACTCGTGCGTAACTCTTGCCAGCTTTCTTAACCATCTATCAGCGAGTTGCATTTAGTTTGACTGCAGCCACCAAAACTCAGCTGCCCTGGAGCTGCTCCTTCCCTGCATCTGGGCTGGGCTGGTGTTTCCCTGGGACCCGGACCCCCAAACCTCCCCCCAGCCTGATGCCTGGGTGAGGAACAAACCCCTCACAGCCAGGGAGGGACAGATGCTCAGAGCTGCTGCTCTGGGGAGGCTTCAAGAGACAATGCTCCTGCCTGGCACCAGCACAACCTCTTTCCAAGTGCCTCTGGTCTGACCTACCTTTGACGCATCAGCTGGTTCGGGCTTGGCTCTCTCTGGGGGAATTTCTTCACGTCTCACATCGGGTTTTGCTGTTTCCTTTTCTACTTTAGATGCAGCAACCGTGCCCTTCACATCGGGCTTAGCTGGGACTGGTTCTGCAGCGTGACTCTGAGCAATGGCTGGGGCAGAGGTAGGACGGGGACTCCTCTCGGGGGTGATCACAGCCACTGCTGAAGATGGGGGAGAGACAGACAGGGACGAGGTTCAGAGCAGGCAACGTTTCTAAAGCACTAGGCAAAATTCTTTCCAAATTATAATGCTGTCATTTAAAAAGAAAGGGAGAAGGAGGAGGGAAAGAAAAAAAAAAAAGAAAAGGGAAAAGAAATAAAGATGTTGAGCAAAGCAGCTTGTGCATTTAGTACAGGGAAGGTTGAGATTATTTTCCTTGCGGTTTAAAAAAAAACAAACTAAAATCCCAAAACAGATGTTTACCAAAAGCAAGCTTGCACTCTGCAGAGAAGCCACACCAGAAAGGCCAATCTATTTTTGAATTCCTGCCATCGATTTCTGGGTCCTTCACACACAAGCAGAACAGAATTCCATTCCAGTGTGACCATTAAAATAGAAACACTTGTAACTGTGGTGAATTCTCGACTCACTGGCATCTCCTCAGCTAGAAAGAGATGGTTGCTGGAAGGGTCACACCGACTTCCCCCACCTCTCTAATCTTTTCAGCAATTCAGACCCAAAAAAAAAAAAAAAAATTTAACAAGCATTGCTCTACAAAACTTCAGAGAGACTTCCAGGTGGGTTTCAAAGCAGGCTAGGGCTGCATGTCCCAGACGGGTACATCCTGCCCAAGGCACCGTGGCAAGAAGATACCCAGCGTCTCCAGGCCAGTGATGGTGCAGAAATGAAGAGCATGCTGCCAAAAGTGGCCGACTGTCTTAAGTACAAGCAGTAGGTACACATCCAGTCAGCTGCCTACACCTTCGTTCGTTTCCTGCTTTCCCAGACAGTCCCTGGTCCCTGAAAAGCCCGACACCTCCAAAGCATTCAAGCCAATACTGTGCAACAAAGCAGGGCCCAATTAATTCACTGCATGTGCCTACAGATGTGATAAGCCACTGACTTCTCCTGATGTTGGTTTCTATGGCTCTTCCACTAAAAGTACACCTTGTCACCTGAAATAATTCCTTTGATGCGGTCTCATATTCCTGAAGTCACAGTTAATGTAGTGAGGGCCACACTGTCCCACCTGCCCCAGCCACCACTAGGTTACTGGTGGCCATCCAGCTCCTCCAAGACACTGGGAAACTTGGTGTTAAAAAAAGAAATGGCAATTTTCAGTAACTCCTTAGTAAGAATTCCTGTTTCACTGAAAAGGCTACTGCATGTCATCTCTGTATGTAAAAGGTGTACAGAATGAAGTATCCATCTGGCCAAAACCGTATGAAGGGAGAGGCAAAAAAAGTTTTTTAAGAGACTCAAATTACACATTTAAGACAAACTCCTGGACACCACATCTTGCTGAAAATTCACACACAGATCCCAGAGCACCAGCGCCATCTCCACTCTCTCTCCCCTCCTCAGCACAGCAGTTCCTTCCTGTGAGCCAGACACTGCAGTCCTTTTGGAAGGACAACCAGTGCCATGTCCTGGTGAATTTATGCCACGGAAGCGGTGACAGCCGCAGGGAGGTTATACAGAGGGACGGTGAGATGGCAAGGACAGTCGGGATTAGGAGGGTGCTGGGTGTGCAAAGCTGTCGTGGTGGTACCTGACTCCTTTGGGACTGGCTCTAGTTCTGTCATCATCACCTTTTTTTCTTCCTCCTCCTCTTCAATCGGCCTTATCTCAACACTGCCAAGCCCACCTTTGGCTAAAAAAGTTACGCAGCTGTTAAAATGCCACCTCAAAGATCAAACCACAAAGGAAATACCGTAAATCCGCAAGGACACCTCTGCTTAGGGACCCCTGCTCCTCTCGCAGCACTTCAGAGCATCAACACACATGGGCAAAATAATAAAAGATCCTGGTCTTTTCCTCTGATATTAAGCAGTGAGTTCTGAGCAGTCCAGAACTGCTTTGATTTAGTTGTATTGTCTTGGTTAACCACCTTTAGCTATTTTGACACAGGACTATTCGAATGCATTAAAAAGCGCTGCTCCAGAATATGAGATTTAAAACACCCATCATCACCACCCTGGCCAAGGAAACAGTCCCTACTGGCAACAGACGTGTCAAGAAGAGGAAAAAATGCAGAAGGTAGATGAGAAGCTGCAGCAGGAGACCCTGGATGTGCTTGTGTTTGCTGCTGGCTGCTCAGCTGCAGCATGTCCTACGGAATCTCCTCGAGGCTAAGCACTGGGACTGGTTTAGTGTTTTTCATAATATTCAAGAAAAAGGGTGAAGGTCCCAGTCACCTCCCTCCAGAATTTCAACCTCTTCGTCCTGCCATGACTGATTAACTCTGCTTTTAGTTACAATCAGGCTGGATCTAGCTGCAACAGTCAAGGTGCTCAGAAAAAAAACCCAAACCCCAGTTAGGGAAGGAACATAGAAAACCAAAAGCAGAGCGCAGGTGACCTCCAGCAGTCCCGGAGCACACAACCTGATTTTCAAGAACCTTACAAGAAGGGACAGTGACAGAGGAGCGTTAAGAGGCCACTGCACACTCACTCCAACACGCAGGCAAAGAACCACGGCACGGCGCCTTCTCGCCTTGCCGCGCCGCAGCAGCGTCGTTACAGCACGCAGGCGAAGCCAGGGGTGATTTTAATGGCAGCGAACACCACCGCAAACGAGGCACCTCTGTCCTCCCGCGCTGCACCACTGCAACCCAGCAGGTGACAGCGCAGGCGGCTGTACCTGACCACGGTGGCAACGGCTCCGGCAACTTTGGCTTGGCAATGGGAACCTTAACCACCTCTACCTTCTCCTCCTCCTCTTCCTCCTCTGCAATGGGTTTCATTTCAAAAGTTTCAAGAGCGTGTTTGGCTAGAAAAAGGTTTGCAGGTGTTAAGAGAGTGGCGGGAGAACCGCGGGGACACATGATGGTCACCACAGCAAACGGGGAGAGGAGACTCCTCCCCAAGGCAGTGGCTGGGAACAGTGTGGAAGGTTTTTAAACCAGGCAGTTTAGCAGTGATTTCCTCCACATAACTGTCTATTAGTCTTCCTACAAACACCAAGATATTGGATGAGAGGGGAAAAGAACAACATGAACAAGCTTGGCAGGTTTCTTGCCCAGGCAGGGGTCCATGGGGACATGGGAACAGCTCTTGAGTGCAGTACTAGGACAGGCTCTGCCTCTGAAGTCTGGGGAGGTGAAGGTACTGGATGGTAAAATCCAGCAAAAACACACCCAAGCTCCTCTAGATAAAAACCTATATAAAAACTGGCAGCTTTCATTAAATGCACTTGAGTGATCAACTTCAAATACACAAATTAAGGACATACAGCCATCTACCCTCCCTGGGGCGTCAAATTCTCCACCCTTCTGTTTTTACAGCATCAGACTTTCCCCGCTTAGCCAGAACTCAAGGCAAGCAAGCGGTGGGGAGATGCTCTGCCTCTACTTCATGAAAGCTTGATCTAGATTTTCATACTAGAAACACAGTGATGTCAAAAGTGTGCCATAAAACATCCAGGGTGGGAGAAGGCAGCAGAGCAGCACGCGATGCATTTGCATAGGAATTATCTCCGGCCCTGATGCACCACAGGTGTTTGCTATTAAGTGATGAAGACTGCAAATATTTGACAACAGTGCTGCTGTGATACGGTTATTAGTATTCAGATATGCTGTTGTACCTCCACACCTCTTCAGGGCAATAATATTGATTCATATTTATTAATAGTACCTATCTTAAGAGAAATATAAGCTCCACAGCACAAAATGGGTGGCATTTGTCAAACCCCGAATAAAAAGCCCAAAATGGGAAGCAGGTCCTGGGGATGAAGAATTTCAGAAGCTTTACAAGAAGTTTCAAGATCAAATTTCAACATTTTCTAACCTGCATTTACACACCCCCCATCCCCGCCCCCCAATTTAATAAGGACACAAGGAGACAGTTCTCAAGTGCCAGCACATCCTAAACTTTTCCCCACATCCCCACAAGAATTCCAGGCTAACGAGGTGCAAGGTGGAAATTTAAGGAGTCTCCCAGAGCTGGGGCCGTCTATCCTCTGACTGCCAAACTCTTCTTGCAAAGAAACGAGGGGAAAAAGAAGAGAAAAGAGAAGAGAAGAGAAGAGAAGAGAAGAGAAGAGAAGAGAAGAGAAGAGAAGAGAAGAGAAGAGAAG
>JANHGN010024870.1:29796-42501 GCA_024605025.1 Megaceryle maxima
CTCCCCTGCAATGGTGCCAGGGCTGGGGCAGCCACCACCTCTCTGGGCAGCCTGGGCCAGGCTCTCACCACCCTCAGGGTCAAAAATCTCTTCCTTCTCTCCAGTCTAAATCTCCCTCTTTCAGTTTAAACCTATACCCCCTTGTGCTGTCCCAACAGGCCCTGCTCAAAAGCCTGTCCCCATCTTTCCGACAGGCCCCTTCAAGTCCTGAAAGGCCCCCAGAAGGTCTCCCCAGAGCCTTCTCTTCTCCAGGCTGAAGACCCCCAGCTCTCCCAGCCTGGCCTCCCAGCAGAGGGGTTCCAGCCCTCCCAGAATTGCTGGGGCTCCTCTGGCCCTGCTCCAGCAGGGCCTCCTCCCCATCTTTCTTTGTGATCAGCATCACTTTGACAGATGCTGAAAAAGTTTCAAACAGTTGTGGCAACAAATCTCCCCCTCAATGAAAACTGTAATTCAAGAAGCTATGTTAAACGAAATAAAACCTGTAACAGCTCAATTCCTGATTCGTTAAAAGGAAGGAGCATAGAGATTGACTGAGGAAGTATCTTCACAACCAGGACTTTGCCATCAGCACCCACCTACATCCTTTTTGTCAGTCAGTTCTGCTAGTACTACTATTCCATTTACATTTTCTATCCAGGTCTGGTACTAAAGTGAGAAGTCATGCTGGTTTTAAAAAAACAAAAAAGAAAACAAAACCCCAGGGAATTTACATGGCACTGAAGGAGTATTTCAGCAGAACCCAGACACAGAGAGGGACAAGGCACCAGGCACTCACCTCCGTCAAGGCTCCTGGAGGCTCGCTTGCTTGCTGTCCGCTCAAACTGGGGAGCGGGTCGGTCAATTAAGGCACTCGCCTGCCTTGTCTGCGCCTGCGTGCGGCCGCTGTAGCGGAACTTGGAGCCCAGTGCCAGGAACCTGCTCTTTGGGATGGCCTCGGTGGAAGTCAGCCTGAAAACCACATGCACGATGTAAAAGTCATACCTCCAGAGCTAGGAAGCGGCAGGTAAAGGGAAATCACAACACAAATTTAAAAAGGTCTCTTGCATACGTTCGCGCAACAAAGCAACACATGCTGACGAGACACCCACGTCTACGTTAGCTAAAGACCTTTGTCGTGTGAACCCAACAAAAGCAGAAGCTGCCTAGAAATTAACTGGAGTATAAACACTTCACAGAATCACAGAATGTTAGGGGCTGGAAGGGACCTCAACACACAATCTAAGTCCAACCCCCTGCCAGAGCAGGGTCACCCAGAGCAGGTCCCACAGGAACGGATCCAGGTGGGTTTGGAATGCCTCCGGAGAAGGAGACTCCACAACCAACCCAGGCATCCTGGGCCAGACTCTGTTACCCTCACTGGGAAAAAGTTCCTCCTTGTTTCCATGGAGACTCCTATGTTCCCACTTGCAGCCGTTGCCCCTTGTCCTAACACTTCAATGTCTTTGCAACGATTTCACTACAATTTTGGGGAAACCCTAAGGAACACTCAAGGAGGGTTCATCTTCAGCAGCTGATCAAAAGCCTTAGTTACTTGAGGCAAGCCTACTGTGGAGAAAACCCACCTGAAGAACGTGTGGTGTTCAACACATACTTTCCACAGCTTCTTTGCCGCCCGGTAACTTGGTAGCTTGAATCCAATTGTACTTTCATACTGTTCTTGCTGAAGAAAATACAAGGTTTTTAGGTGTAGCAAGAAATAAATGTGGCAGGAGTCCAGTCCCCAGCCCATCGACCTGTTCTGCTGTGGCACAAACGGATGGTCTAGAGCAAAAGAAGCTGAACTCACTCCACAATGTGCAGCAGGAACTTGGGTCCGAGAAAAGACAGGGTTTGGCCACAAGCCCAGGCATCGATCAGGAGGCACTGGGATTTGCAGAGGAGCATGTTGTGGGGTTTGCAGCCATTTGGACTCATTTACCACTTCATCATACTGCCCAGCTGCAGGATGGAGGCAAAAACCAACCTCCCAGCAAGGCCGGGTCATGGCAGTCAAAGCAGGAGGAAGAAGAAGAGTAAGAAAGAGGCAGCCTCCTCCCCCTCCACAGCTTCTTTCCCCACCACATTTCCAGAGATCAGGCTGCTCTGGGGATCTCCTTTTTCATGAGAAGCAGTGTTAGGGCAGCCACCTCCTGCCTGCAGCAGTCTCAGTGAAAAGGTAGGTGACTGTATTTTTTGTGTGTGTGTTTGGTTGTTTTTTTTTAAATCAAAGTGAGACAAAGAGCCTTTGTCTTGCTCCTTTTCCAAAAGAAGGAGTTGGTCCTCTCCCAGTTTCAACTGTGAACTTCCCACCAGTCTCCTCCAGATGCTGGGAATACCACGCGGTGCCAGGAGGTGGTGCTGGATGACACCTTGTTTAAATTGTCACCCACTGGGTTATCGCAAGGTCAGCAGGGTTACCTGAATTTAATACCAAGCTAAGACCAGAAACTCAGTAAGAGTCTAAAATGCTCATTCAGAGAAAAGCTCCCTCCCTCTCTCCCTCGGTTTCAGTGAAGCATAGGTGTTGGTAATAATCAGAAGGCAATTAAAGACGACATGAGCACCAGGTCAGAACGTACCTCCCCTGGCCGAATCTTAATGAAGAAGCTGCTGCGCTTGTAGGAAATCTTCAGGACTTTGGGCCAAGGGAAGCGGTTGATTCTTAGTTTATCTTTGTAAACAAGAAGGCCACTGGAACAGACTCCCAGAGTGATGTCTACTCCTTCCAAGTCCTGGGAAAGCAGATGAGGATTAAAGCAGCGTCAGGGTTACAGGTTTCAGGTCAATGTCTACCAAATGATCCCTTTCACCTTCCCCTGAATTCATCTCCCCATCACCCCAGGCTCAGCTTCCAGCTCCCTACACAAGACTGGACCAGGCTTGTTTCTCCTTCACCTTTCTCCTCACAACCTCCTCCATTCTGCTGATCTCTCCTGCAATGCTGTTAGCTCAAAGGACGTCTAGGGTCTGTCCTGCATCACCTTGCAGAGCCTTATTCTAAGTTCCTCAGAGCAAGGACCCATCTACATCAGTAGCTTTGTAAAGCTTCATGTAATACTTAAATAAATAGGCGATGGGGAAGACTCACTTCTCTTACAACACTTGCAACATTGCTTGAGGCATTTCTGTTGTGGGTCTGTGTTTCCACACTTCCCAGAGCTTTCAAAAGGAGCCTCCTGAAATAGGGAGGCTTGCTTGTTCAAGGGAAGGATCATCACAGGACAAACTGCCCAGGCAGGTGCACATATGCTGATTCTCACCTTGGCTTGGTGAAGGTCGACTCCATACATTGACAGCTTTTTTGCATTCTCAAGAAACTCCAGGTCTGCTTGAGCTGGAGTCATGGACCTGGGGAAAGAGAGAAAGGGCTTCGTAGTCCTGTAACTGCTGCTCTTAGGAGGTGACAAGGCAGACTTCACAAAAGCTGTTAGATTTTATTTTGCTTTCAACACAAATCTGTGCCCAGGGAATGAATTATTAAATTACCCTGATTGTACAGACTCGTGCTTTGAGAGACATCCCTGTAAACCATATGCACCTTATTTCTGTGGAGCTGTACAGAGCCCAGAAGAGAAAGTGAGGAAGTGCAGTATGGGGTCCCAAACTCGATTCAGTGGAAGAAACATTAACTCAGCCAAAGGCAGAGGGTGAGAGGTAGTGTCTTCCCAGACCTCCTGCCTCTGGACCTGTCCCAGCCCTAGCTATTGTTCTCCAAACCAAATGCACGGGCAGCTGAGACCACTGGGCAGCGATTTCTGCTGGGGCCGACCAGACAGATGAGAGGTTTTCTGGGAACAGTTCCCTGTCTGCAGGAGGGGCTACCCAGCACAACTCTGCTTAGCAGAAACATCCTGATAATGAAGGCCGTTACCAGCGTTAGTGAAGTGCCCTTGTTAATAAGTTCCCGGTGTAAGAGATACATCCAACAGCTCTGTTGGGAGAGTACTCAGCTGTATCCGTTCCATTTTGTTCCCTGCTTCGATGTCCTCCTTACCAAGTGCTCAAATACACCTTTTGTGTGTGATGTAAATAGTGATGGAAGACAGGGCAGACAAAGACAAGCCTGTGGACACTCCTCTATAGGACAGACCCAGGGACACTCTCCAACATGTGCTTTGTGCTTTGCAGATGAAGCAGCAAGAGCCAGAGCAGATGTCAGCAGAGTTTTCCCACTGAAAACCCTCTGACAGTTTAGTGTTCACAGAATACAGACCAGAAATTAAATGGGTACATATTACTTCCTCCTGCAGGCACGAGCAGATTAAATATAACTACACCTATACCTTGAAGTATCTCTCTAATGAACCATGAATAATTCAGCAACGTGATCCGCCACTTCGAGCACTGCTAACAGCCTTTGACTTCAATCCATGAAGCTTGTCAGTGGCCCAGGACCTATTCTCCCTCATTTCCTCTCCTCTCAGTGCAAATGGAGGGGAATCAATTTACAGTATTGATTTGTGGGGGTTGAGCGAGGTGTTAATTGTAGCTTTGGTCACAGCCTGGGGCACGCTACTCTTCCCCACTGTTATTAGCTCCTAGCTGCCGGCGAGAAGATCTCGTCTTTGCTCTGCTCTTCTTCATGGTGCATCAGCCAGCAGCTCTACGCAGGTCAAGGAGCTGCTGGCTGAAGGCCTTGGAATCACCAAGTGGGTTTATGGGCTTTTATTTTCCTCCCTAAAAGCCAAACATATGTCTGGGAGGGTGCAGAAGCTGCTGGCTGGCTGGTCTCCAGGCCAGCCCTCGGCTCTGCACACCTCTTGCCATCCAAGTGCTTGAGAGCACCTATGAAAATAAGCTCAGAATAACATGATGTAGAGGTTTGGTTACTGTCACCCTTTCATCTTGTACGTGGAGGACTCACAGGAGTCCTTCAAATCCTGCCTGAAGACAACACATCTGCCCAGGTCACAGCCATGCTGGGAAGCATGAGGAGCGCAGCCCAACTACAGGCTTCCATCTCCCGTAGCCCCTGGAACACTTCCACCTTAGAACATCTTACTCCTTGAATGTGGCAGCTCAAAACCCCAGCCATGCTGCAGGTGACACACAAAGAGACGAGCTCTGCTCCAACCAGAGTGCAATCCAAAAAACACATAAAGCCCAGAGCAAATGGAGAAAAAAAAAAGGACAACAGGCAAGGTTAAAACAAGTGAACTTTACATTTTCACATGAGATAAACCCCACTTTCAGGGCTGTACTGTTGAAGAAGAGCTCCTATTAATAAACAGTTGCAAGACTTTGCAACTTCTTTCTAAAAACATCAATTTTTCTCATGCAGGAAAAGAGAATTCCAGCTTCTAGGAAGATTTTGTTATAAAGTATTAGATCTTTTTTTAAAAAAGCTGATGTTCTCAGCAGCTGAACATTCACGCCTTACAGCTAAAGCTTCTGTTGCCCACACAAAGAAAACCCAGCAGGAAACCCAAAGCATACAACAGAGGCGGGGAAAACACCAGAAAGCCCCATTATTTCCATTATTTATTTCAGGCTGCTGTGCAAGCACAAGTCCCCCAGCCACCCCACCTTACCTGTATGTTTTATGAAGTTCCACAACCTTCTCCTCAAGCTCTTTTGTCTGGTTTGGGGCCAGTTTAAATTCACTGATGTAATCTGGGCTGTGCAGATCGGGATCGTAGTCTCCCAGCTCGGACTGGACCGTGTATGAACCCAGCAGAGCCAGGGTCGCAAAGGAACAGGGCAGCCGCCCTGTGATGATGTCCTGTCTGAGCTGAAGACACAAGTAATACCTGGGGGAGGGGCAAAAAGCAAAGTACAATTTATAGGGAGCACAAAGGAACTTAAGAAACTTGAGGATCAAACAGAATTTCTTCTTTTAATGCCACTGATGAATGCAGTGTGATGCCAGATTCTAACTTCTAACTGTATTTTTACTTATGGGATAATATTCTCATGGTAAACAGTGAGGACAGGAGGATTTAAGGTCCCCTCCACTCTGCAAAGGGATTAGAGGACACTTAGAAAAAAGAAAATCTTGGTTTTAGCTAAGAATTTACCTTTCTATACCAACAGACACATCCCAGGATTACCAACGACACTGCTTTACACGTCTGGAGCTCAGAGGAGAGTGGGAGCATCCTACGCATCCGCTAAAACCAAGCAACAAACCCCCCTCCAAACCACTACAACATCTCCTCTCCTTGCCGAAGGAGGGAAAACCACCCAAACATTAACAACTTGGGTTCAATATTTCCTGCTTTGCTGAGCGAGGTCCCCGGCTGGCAGCAAGATTCCCAGGTAGCCCACCTGGTGATGTCCTCTGTCAGCTGCGCCGGATCCGGTGGATAAAACTTGACATTGAAGGTGAAATCCCAGGGGCCTCCTGTAACAACAAAGAGGCTGAGAAAAATAAACCACAGCAGAAGAGCTTTGTGATAGCCAGTCATTTAAAAAAAAAAACAAAACAAAAAAACCCCAGAGCTGGAACTTCCACTCTGATCTTCGAAGTACAGCCAGCGATCCTGATTTGGATCACTGCACAAGCAGGAGCAGGTAAATACACTGGAATAAACTGCAACGTGTGGGGGGAAAAAATTAATTACTAGGAGACTAAATGACTCACATAATTTTTCACTGATTGAAAAGAAGGACTCAAGGAGAGAGGTCAGGTGTGTGCTGGAAGTTAAATGATTTCGTATTGCTTTATCACTCAACCCAATTTGCATCTTTCTCATAAAGAGCAGATGTGCCAATTCACTCAGCAGCCTAATGGTCAGACCACAGGTTAAACCCAGCACAACACAAGCATCAATCTCAGGACGAAACCAGAAAGCACTGAGACAGGAAGAACTTGACAAGTCCAAACCTAAATGCTTTAATACAGCCCGTGGCAAACCTCGTACGGCACCGTTAGAGGCATTACCTGGAGCGAGAGTCCACAGCATTGCGCCTAGAACTGGCATTTCTGGTGGTGACATTACAGGCGACACAGCTGAAGGGGTCACACCCTCTTTTTCTTGACAATAATCATGTTTACCCACAGAAAATAGCCCTGGCTGACCCAATAAGCACTCCAAGTAATTTTCATAGCTGTATCTCCCCCCCGGGGCTGTGCCCTTTAACACCAGTTCAAAATACCATTTATTCAGAAAGAGAAGATCTGCCCTGTGCTTAACTTGCTCAGAGATTTATTGCAATCTCAAACAGGGAAGGGGGGGGGGCGGACTCAGTGTTCATGGATTTACTTCTTATGCAACACCATAACTGGGATTAAACGGGAGGCATGTTGTTTGTGTTACACACAGTTCAAGAGGAGTCATTCCATGCAGACGTTTGAGGCAGCAGAGGTTACCGAAACCAACGGACTCTGAGATACGTTCACCATATATTCAAGTAAAGTCAGATCATTTGCCATCTAACCCACCTCAGGGAATCAGGTGCCACAGCAAGTCGCTCATTACACTGACTGAGCTCTGTCTGCACAGCTCGGCCAGAGCAGCTCACGCTTTTACACACACCCTGCTATCGACTCAAAGAGAAGCTGATAAGAGCAGGAGCTTTTCTTCCTTGACTCCACAACCCTGTGGCACTTTCCCCCCTAACCCGTACCGAAGGACACACTTTGTTCTGCATCCCCCACCAAAAGCATCTGTAAACAGTGCTGTACTGCCATAAAACACTATCTTACCTCCGTCAACCAGTATTTTACTTTCATAAAAGAGTTATTTTACTTCTGAAGCAGTTAGATTGCTCCCGAGGGAAAGCAAAAGCTTCTAAAATTTATTTAACTTTGACACTGCCCTCATCTTGAACAAATTCAGTGCTTGCAGACCTGAAAAGACAACTTCGGAGAGCATCTGGTATTTGCCCTTATACTACGCGAGCCATTTATCACTCCAGTACCGAGCCATTTATCACTCCAGTACCCCTGTTTGGACCCCAGAACAGCCTCAGAGTCCATAAACCTTGCCACAAGACACAATTTCACTCAGGCTCTCCCAGTCTCTTTTGAGAGGAGACATTATTTCTCTCTACAACTACCTGACAGGAGGTGGCAGTGAGATGGGGGTTGGTCTCTTCGCCCAGGTGACTGGTAGGACGAGAGGAAATGGACTGAAGTTGCACCAGGGGAGGTTTAGGTTGGATATAAGGAAAACCTTTTTTTCCTGGGAGATTGGAGGAACAGGCTGCCCAGGGAGGGGGTGGAGTCACCATCCCTGGAGGGGATCAAGAAACATCCAGATGTGGCACTTCAGGACATGGTTTAGTGGTCCTGATAATGATTAGTAGACTGTTGGACTTGACGATCTTGAAGGTCATTTCCAACCTTAATGATTCCGTGAGACTGAAATGGTTCCCACTGACACCTATTTTCCCATCCACTACAGGGAGCAGATCTCCCACCTCAGGTCACGTGGCAGCAAGGACAGCGTGGGTCTGAACAGGCCCAACACACCCCAAGCTGTGTTTTCCCAAATAAATTACTTTTTTTTTTCCTAAATCTAGAGCATCACTAAGTACTTAAGGAGAAGAGAAAGGATGTGCGGACTGCTTGACCTTGTGCTGATCCCTTCCAGACACCCTCACCTGAACTCTCACCCAGCCCTGGGCCCCACGGATCGCCCACCAAAGCCAGGCTTGTTTAGGGAAAGGAGGAAGAAAAACCACCTCCCAACACGATCAATTTGATTTACTTACCGTGAACCTGTTTTTTGATTTCTTTGGCAGGATCCAGCCACGTCTGGAAGAGGATAAAAACATTCACAGTTCAACAGACGTTCCAGAATCACCACAGAAAACTGCAAATTGCTAAAAATACGGCAAAAAGACAACAACTGACAGGAACACAGCCTCAGAGACCGAGAGATGGGGCATTTTGCACAACTTTTACTCCAGTCTGTGGTCTCGGTGGGTACATTTCCAACCTGCTTGCTTGTAAGGGAGGCAGGAGGAACAGGAGGGGGAAAATAAAGCAGCATATTAGGGTTGGCAGCAAATAGCAAAAGGTACAGTCACAGGCATATCCAGCTACATGGGGCACTTGTGAAATACTTGGGTTTTTTTTCTCTCCAGAACCTTTAAAAACAGGCAAATAGGATGTCTGCATTCATTTTAAGCCCCCTGTCTTCAAACACCCTACTTGGAACAAAGATTGCCAAGACTTTCTAATATTAGTGATGGTTTTTTAATGATCTAATCACTGAAATACGAGTGAAAACATCCCATCGCTGGGAAGGCTGGAATCTTTTACAGGAGGGTGACATAAACTTCATCTCTTTTAAGTATGACTCAAGCTTCTAGTAATTATCTCAGCTACAAATTTAGAAATATATCCTTTTTCCCTCCCCAAGTCTGTAATTTGGGGTTTTGTGGGATAGCAGTGCAACATAAGCCTCAAAAAACAACTGCAGCTTTTGCCAGCATGCTCTTAGCAGTCCTGGCACATCAGGCCTGAGCTTTTCCCCTTGCAGAGGTCAGGGTCTGCCCGGCTGAAGGGGACAGTGAGGTGCTAACAGCCTTCTTGGAGAGGCTACACTCAACCACCTTCTTCATTTTGACAAGCACTGAGCAGCACTTGGATATCCAGGTCTCTTGAGGTGAAGGAATTAACTCATCGAATCCCTCAAGCTAATCGGTCTTGACCAGAAGGACACGTCACTTCGTGGCAGGGAGACAGCGATACTTACATTTAATCTTCCTGTTTTACATGCTTGCCTCTCTAGCCTATAAAACTGGGGATATGAAATCCATTAGAAAGGCAGCCATGCCACTGGTTGTCTTTTTAGGGCTACTGTTTTCAGCAGAACATCTCTATGTCCACGCCGGTGCCAGGATGCTCGTTGCTGCAGCGCTAACGTCCAGTTTTCGAGGGGCAGTCACGCGCCCTCACCACTTGCCCTGCCCGATCCGGAGGACAATGACAAGACAGCAATTAATGGCCCTTTCATCCACACCCTGTCATGAATCAGGACAAAACAATCCTCCCTTTCAGAGCAGAGTGAGCATCAAGCTCCTTCGTGCCGAGCAGCTGCTCTACCCGCTGTCACCATCTCCTATTCCCGTTGTCACCCTCTGCTAGTTGCACGTGGGAAAATGCTCAATCCTCAGGATGTCTGCATTCATTTTAAGCCCCCTGTCTCCAAACTCACCCTACTCGGAACAAAGATTGCCAAGACTTTCTAATATTAGTGATGGTTTTCACACGACCTAATCCCTGAAATATGAGTGAAAACATCCCATTGGTAGGGAAGGCTGAAAATCCCACATACAGCCCCTTCCAGTCCAGGAATACACACGTGCATCTCTGCCAGCTCCGCAGAGCTGCAGGTGAGGTGCAGCAGCTCATCAGTTGGTTTCTTAATTAAGACCATTTCTACTTGTAAATCAGAAACTCAAGTGTTGGGTCTCGTTTGAAGTTAAAGCCAGAGAGGGATGGAGCTTGAGACTTTGAAGTTCAAGGAAACATAATCGGATGGGTTCACAAAAAAACCCAACAAAGTAGTGTTTTCCCACAAAAGAGTAAACCAGAACTCCACCGAGCAGGTTACTCTGCACCAGAGTCAACCCCCAGCACCGGAGTCAACCCCCAGCACCGAGGCTTCACCAACCTCAGCTCCCAGCTCTGGGACACAACTCAGACAAAGCTGCCTGTTTTCAGTCCCTACAGTTAAAAAGCTGCACGCCCCTGAGCCCTGGTCAGCCTGGGGGACGGAGGCACCTGCTTTTGCTTTCGGAGGAACTGACACCAGCTCATCTAGATGTGAGAAAAGGTGTCCTGGGGATCTGGGAGTTATTTTCCCTGTGTATTAAAAATTCACACGTGCAATTATTAAGTATTTAATGATGAATTTCTGTCAGTTCAGTAACCTGGCCCATAAGCAACTGCTGTAGGTGAAGCACAGGAATGGTCAGACTGTGTAACTGGTTTAAAGGACATAAAAATCTGCTCCTCATTTCAATTTCACCTGCTTTTGGTGAGCTTCATGAAACAGAGCTTGAGTAATTGCTGAGTTAAAGCGTAACCAGGGGTTTAAAAGAGAAGACACCGCTCGAGTCTAACCAAACAAAGACCTTAAACTGAAAGCATATGAGTAAGGAATTTGGTATGAAGTCAGGCGTGTTCTTTTGCAGGGTAAAGCCTCGACTCAAATCTGCCTCCGACCGAACCTTACAAAAAATGACACCGGTGCCAGGGAGGCAGCTTTCACTGCTGCTTGGCTTGGTCAATGCAGGCTCCAGGGCTGTGGAGTTCCCCTGCCACGTGTCAATACTCAAGCTCATCTTCTACAGTCTAAGAGTAGTTAACCTGTTAAAATCAGTTAAAAAACCTGTTGCTTTTCTAGAGTCAGAAGAGCCTTCTCTGAGTACGGGCTTTTCTGACTTCTTGAGCTGCAGCTTTACAAATTAATGGCATCATTTTGCAGTAAACAAATATAATTTATAAATATAAATAGTCATTTATTTACAACTTCTGCCTCTGTGATGACTCTCTTTGTCTTTTTTTTTTTTTTTTTTTTTTTTTTTTTGGACGACACCCAAAGGAGTTTTAAGAAGAGCTTATCCACCATCTCCTCTCCAGGGTGAGATGATCCTTCCAAGGAGCTGAACCCTCCTAGGTACAGAACCCAGGAGAAAGCAGCTGCTTACCCTGGAGGTCGGCGTGTCCCATATGGCCAAACCAAAGTAGTCTTCTTCCAGGAGATTGAGGTGGTCACAGACTTTTTTAAGCAAATCCTGCCCCTTGGCATGTTTCTGCAAAACAGACAAAATAAATTCTGTTGGAGGGGCTTGGTTGTTGTCTGCCCTTGATCATGGGAGAGGGGGGAAGGGAACATCATCAAACCACACCGTGTCAAGAAGGGAAAACAGTCTAAGGAGCTCAAAATCCAATCTCCTGGCTGTGTCTGAGCACTCACCCCTTTGAGGAAAGAGCCTCAGGCATAAAAATTCAAACCAGAGAGGCAAAGGGAACTGCAGCAGGTCTCTGCTACCACCAGTGCCATGGCTGAAGCTCCCCGAAGCCGAGCTCCTCAACACCAAGGATTTGTATGGATTTTTCCTCCCAAAGCACATCTAATGCAGCAGTATCTCCCAGCTCCAGGCTGTCAGACAATCAAGCCGTGACCAAAAGATGATCAATGCAGGGTGTGAAACTGCTCCTGCAACCCACTGCTGTAGTCCCCCTTTGGGGGCAACCTGGCTTAGCAGGGTCACAGAAGAAACACGGTTTGAGAAGCAAAGATGGTTCTCTCCTCCACACGAGCTGCTGCTGAAACCCAGCTTCTCCAGTTGCGCCTGACACACCAAAAGCTACTTAGTGCACAACTTCTTGCCTCAAGAAACATGCTCTGAGCATTCCTATCTCTTTGGTTTTTTTTTTGCCAAATCCCTCAGAAGCGAGCTGGCCCCCAGAACAGATACCCTTTTAGTCCAGAAGCATGAAGGAAAACATCCCTGAGGCACAAAACTATGGTAACCAGGAGCAGCTCATTCTATTGGAGGCTCTGCTGAAAAGAAAGTGCAGCTCCACTGACGCAAAATAAGCTTTACTAATGCATCACTGGTGCCCGCACAGCTCCTGTTAGTCAGATTTGCATGGCAAGTGACTCAGAGTATAGCCCTGGTTTATTCCAGGCCTTGGCTCCTTGGGAAACCTTCTTGGGGCCTGTCAGTACCTAAGGGGGCCTGTCAGAAAGATGGGGACAGGCTTTTGAGCAGGGCCTGTTGGGACAGGACAAGGGGGGATGGGTTTAAACTGAAAGAGGG